>CAUZXS010002001.1:0-2500 GCA_963585895.1 Sepioteuthis lessoniana
ACTCAGGAGTCCTCTTTATTATCATTATTTTTTTCCGGGGGGTGGAGTTTTGAGGTCTTTTAATTGGTGCACTTTAGTTCATTCAATTTGAAATGACTTTTAAAAACTGATTACATCATCGACAGAAACAGCATGTTTACGTTTCTACAATGACGTAAGAATTCTTTTGCGTAATTTCACACCAACTAAACACTCAGCCACACTTTTTTTCTTCTTTTCTTTTTTTTATCAGCATGTAACGTAACGAAAAAGAGGAAAGAAAACGAGCAATAATTTTATCCTTCGTATAACTACAATATTACAAATAGTACATACCCCAAATGAAGAATACGAAAACTTCGCCAATGCCAAAATAGAGGCAGCTGTAGAATGCATGCCGACTAAACCAAGAGCCAACAAGCCAGACATAGAGTTCCGTTGGAGACACTTGTAGTTTGGAAAAAACGAGATAATGTAGAAGCAGCATCCTTGTGTAATAAAAGAAACTTAAATGACAACGCAGAGAAACTTAAGCCACAAAGAGAGTTAACTAACACATACGAAAAAGAACAAAAAGAATATATTCAAGGTCATGTTTATAAATAAGAAACTCGGTAGAAGATAGACAATCACGAATAGCATGGCAGACTGTAAATGAAAGGAACAAAAGGAAGAGCGGATCCAGAGCTAAACTAAAAGCCGCTAACCAAGAAGAACGAATGGAGATGTGGAAAGAACATTTCAAGAAACTGCTTGAAATCTTCCCTAAAGTCAAAGATAAACCTATCACAAAAATTATTAACAGCCAAGTAGACATCAAATTAGGACATCCTTAAGGGTTTTCGGACTATTGTCTTCATCTTTATTGTTATTTCCACAACGTTTCGGCTGATATGTACTCCGGCCTTCTTTAAGTGTTTGTCGAACTCGGGAACCTACACGGAACTTCGAACTACGTCCTTTATTGAATCCACTGGGGTCACCTGTTCTGATTCCGTTAGCCATAACTGGGTACAAGTGTTAAGTATTCCTGTATTGTTACTCGCCTGTAGTCAGGATTGAACCTAAATGAATATTTACTAGAAATATTTATATACTCTCTCTCTCTCTCTCTTATATATATATATATATATATATATAAACAAAATCTGGCATCAAATAATCCACAAGAGTTGATACGCCATAAAACAGAACCAACCATTCTTCCTTTATGTGCCTCTTCCCCCGGAAATAATGATTCTTTAGGCTCCTTGTGTTTGACATCCCTGCTTTTGACTCTTCGAAAGAATCCTGCCGAGATTAATAAGTGAATCATCAACCTATTAACACCTAATTCAGAAAAATTGAACATCCTTTTTATCATTAAGGGTTTTCGGACTACTATCTTGATCTTTTTTGTCATTTCCACAACGTTTCGGCCGATATTTCCTCTGGCCTTCTTCAAGTTGTTTGTCGAACTCGGGAACCTACACAGAACTTCGAACTACGTCCTTTATTGAATCCACCGGGTACAAGTGTTAAGTATTGTTACTTACCTGCAGTCAGGATTGAACCTGCAACCTCCAAATGATTGTCTCCTTAGAAGCTCAGGGAACCAACACCTATAACCGTTATGCCATGTGTGCTGCTGGACAGTTCACAGTGAATTTTTGGGACTTATAAACTTAATGTTCTTACTTGACATGGATTACTACAATTATGTATGACTTTTTACCTGTGCTCATATTCAGATTTTTCTTTTGCTTTTTTTTTTCATCTAACCTTTTTAATTATCGGTTCCCAAATTGTATTCATCTCTATACTTGGTCTACTCAACAGGTCATTGTAGCCCAACATATGTGCTGATTCCTTAAGGCGTTTAATCCTCCAATGTTCGACAAACACCTGAAGACGGCTGGAGGACATATCGGCCGAAACGTTGTGGAAATAACAATAAAGATGAAGACAATCGTCCGAAAACCCTCAATGATAAAAATCATCAAGCTTCGTCACAGAAACTTAGACAACAAACACCTGACGAAGGCCGGAGGACATATCGGCCGAAACTTAGACAATTTACTCAAGAAGAACTCAACGTTGTATTGATGAAAATTAAAAGCAGAAAAAGCTGTAATCCTCGAAGAAATACCCCCAGAATTGTGGAAGATGAAGAAATTTGATGACCCACTTTGATTTTTCAGCACCGTACATAAAAGGAATACAATAGAGATAGACAAAAGGCTGTATCCTCCCGTTTCCTAAAAAAGGTGAACTCGAAATCACCAAGAACTACAAGGGATTTAACTCTTACCTCTATAACGGCTAAGGTTTATAAAACTTTGCTTCTCAATCGCGTCGAATCTGAAATTGAGAAAATTCTTAGGAAAAATCAGAACAGTTTTTGGAGAACGCAATCTACAACAAAGATTCTTATTATCCGTGGAATCATTGAAGGAGCTCGTGCAACACTATTGTTGATTCCATTTGATTCCATGCACAGAGAAAAGACGGAGCAAATACTTCTAGCTTATGGTCTTCCCAA
>CAUZXS010002001.1:10000-43249 GCA_963585895.1 Sepioteuthis lessoniana
GGTAAATATGATAAATGGTAACATTACATGCCCTCATGTTATAGACGTGTTCGGTAAATAAAGCTTTAGCGACGTATTAGTCACTTTTGGTGTTTTAGACATGGGTTGGTGGTGAAAGAGACGACTATTAACAGTGGAAGGGTTAGCCAATGCGTTCTCCACCAGTTAGCAAGAACGATGTAGGTGTTGGCACTCAGCTGGTCGCTGCTGAAAGAGAGTGAAATTACTCCTTTTATCAGGACGGTCTCCTTTCTTTGCGCATGCGTCGCCCCTCTTCCTGTTAGAGTCCTCTGGGAGTTTCTGCATATTTTAATAATTGTTTTAATTCAATTAATTTTTTTTCTTTCTTTCTTTATTCCCTATAAAGTTATGACACTAACAATAAAGATTAAGTCTATTGTCCGAATATTCTAAGTGATAAAAATTATGAAGCTTCATTTCAGAAATAAAAATAAAATTAAACAAATGAATATGTAGTTGTCTCCCTTTAGTCGATTGGATTGCTCCACTTTACCTTTGATCCCTACCTTACATTGCTGAGTGTTAAGCAAAGAGGCATCAAGTACCATTTTTTGAGTCTTTGGTATGACTCGACCTGGGATTGAACCCAGGCCTCCCGGGCCATTAGAGAACACTCTAACCGTCATGCCAATGTCCAGTATAACAAATAAATAAATAGATTTAATCCCCGCCCCTGAGAATTTTAACGGCTAGACGTATAGAATCACACCAATTTTTTTAACCATATTTACCAACCCCTCCACTCGGGCAGGATATGACACAAGGTCAATTTTTTAAGCAGAGTTTAACAGGTTTAAATTCAGAGTTTTTCCTTTTCCGAGACTAGCTGCCTCAGCAAGGCTGAAGTGATCAGTCTGCCCTACTATTTACCCATAGCTGGAGGGAGAATAATTGGATTCATACCTTTCCCAATGGTATTAGTGCTATGTGAAATGCAATTAGTCTCGTCCAATATTTGAACGCGTGTCGCTGTGTTCATTTTCTACGACGATAACCATTACACCACTGGCACCTCCATTTTTTTTCTTTACAGATACACAAGTTTAAAAAAATACTAAAACTGAATTGATTTCTTTTTCAGGAACATATGGAGATTTATCTACAGATAAGTTGTTGCAAAACTGTGTAAATATTTTGCTTCCGGGAAAAGATCTTCGGGAAGTTATTGGTACACAGCCAACATGGAACAGGACACAATTAGAACATGCATGCAAGTAAGTAATCATCATTATCATCATCATCATGTCGCATCATCCGCACGGATCTCCCTGAACCTCTCCCGCCACCCTTCTCTGTCGTCCATCACTCCAGGTAGGTCTTCAAGGCTACGTCCTGTATCGGTACAGAGTTATTGTATGTAGGTTCTAGCTGGTCGTCCTGCCTTTGCTCGTCCATGTGAAGGGGTCCACGGGAGTATGTCACTTATGAGTTCGTCCTTACTTCTCCAGCAGTGTCCTGCATGTCTGGTTTGTCTAACTTGGATAGTTTTCGTGATTGGTGGTAAGTGGCCGTAGAGCTGCTGCTTTGTGAGGTGCTGCCTCCAGGACTTGTTCAATATTGTGTAGTTGCCGCCAAGCTTTTTCACCATACGTTTAGTTAGTGTCCAAGTTGTGCATACATACAGCAGTATCGATACGAGCACTGCTTGACGTAAGTAATAGATTCATCTTAAATCTTTATCTCACGACCAAGTTTTATTTATCCTAAATAAATACTCACATTTATAATTAAGTACAAGGTCCTAAAAATTGCGGGGATCGAGAAGGAAAGCGGTCTCCGAACCAATTGATGCTTTTCTAAGGTAACAGCAATCACTGGCCCATTCACATTGTACAAGCAAACGATCAATCCAAAGTTCAATCTATAAAAAATTGATCACCTGGTCTGAGGAGCACCCTTCCCCGCTATATCTGCTTTGCAGGGTTGAGTTTATTGCTCGGCGTATTTACAGCTTTTTACAACTGTAAATACATATATTGTCATCCACAGACAGACCTGTTTCGTTCTATCAGAACTCTTTGGTATAGCTCGATTGGCTAGATTCCTGAAGCTGGGATCGAAACCCGATTGACTCAAACGCCAATCCAAGATTCTACCACTCAGCCACGAGGAAACTAGCGCAAGCGAAGAAAATTTAAATGCTTATGTATTTCGTTTGTTTTTGTTTACATATATTCGCTTAACGGCTACTGAGAGCTCGATTCATTTGAAGAGCCTTGCGTTACGCTAGTGGCAACCATTTACTTCCCTCGCTCGAGAGCTCAACCCTACAGAGGTAGGGGAGCATATATGTTGTATATAGGCAGTTTCAGATTTACCCATGGACTACATTTGAAACGAGTTGGTTGTATTTGTAGTGGTCCCAAGAGAAAAAAAAAGTTAGGCTATTTTTAGTTTGATGAAATATCCTTTCAGCTGACGCTAAAATATCAGTCTACAACAGTAGAGAACAACTTTGCCTTTCCCTTCTGATAGAGAACGAATAAGGAATAAGAGACTAGTTCTAAAACCAGACATCGACCAGAACAGATTTGATAATTTTCGTTCCATGAAATTCGAAGTTTGAAAAATTCGAATACTTTTCTTAGCTTAGAACTTCTAGGAACTGTAGGTGAATGAAAGTATTTTTGCTATTTATTTATTTATGGTCTCCGACTATTTAATGTTGAGTTTTTGATATATTTAGAATAAGGTTTTAGTGGTCAGGCTTCTCCACAAGTTTAATGCTTTAGTTTAGAATTAAGGTAGAATAAGCATATTATATAGCACATGGATAAAAACAAATGAATGAATAAGGCCAGTGAAATAAATGAGTGAAGATATGCAACAAATGAGTAAAAAATATGAAACAAATAATGGTTGTGAAACGGCGCGAACAAACTGAACATTTAAAACAAGGCGAATGAACAAAAACAAATTTATATTCTATAATAACAAAACTTACATTAATACATAAAAATATTACTAACTCTTCTAACAAAATAATAGTGTGTATATATATGTGAGCTCGTGTGTGTGTGTGTGTATGTAACACAACTAAGCTACAAAAAGAATTGCAAATTTAAAAATGTCCTTTTTCTATGGTTAGAAACAGGAAGTTTTTTAGAAACGGGAAAGCGTCTCATAGTTCTTGTATATGAATGTCTGCGAGGCATGGTGCTGCTGCCGCGGAGAAATTTTGGTCAAAGAGAAGGTGTTGCCGCTACGAAGAAATTTAGTCAAAGAGAGTGTTGCCGCTACGAAGAAATTTCGTCAAAGAGAAAGAAGGTGCTTAAAGACGACGTATCTATAGAAAATACCGTCTTGTAAGTGGCTCAAGACGCAGGACTTGAATTTACGCGCGCCGACGTAGTTGTAAGCATATCACGTGGTCCTGTGGGGATTTAGGAATTAACAGTAAAAACTCCCAACCGGATATTGACTCGTCGGCTGCCAGATACAAAATGTATAAACGCGTCGCCACGCATAAGGCTCCACGCATCCATCCGGTTAAAATCAGAAAAATAATAAAAAGTAAAGTAGCCAATGGAAAGCGGTCGCGCCAAAATTAGAAGGACTTTGGAGTGGCGAATTTGGAGCCGGTGAAGAGAGATAAATACTCAGGTTTTCTGTGAACCGACCTCTTTTTCGGGTAGTGACGTCGAACCGACAACACCGATTTTACAATCTGGTGTTTTGGGCACCACGCTGTGTCTTGGGACGTAGCGTTGGTTAGTCCATTCACCAAGTAAATAAAGGAAAGTATCGAAGAAATGTTTTTGTCTCTTATCTGTTTTTATCTTTTCCTTTTGTATATTTCTTTTGGACTTTCTTTGGGCAAGGCATTGCGCCAGCCAGTCAACGTGGGGTAAAATAATATAACCAAAATATGGAGTCAGATATCTTACGGCAACACAGCCTTGCCCTTAGCGCCTGACCTTCATAAAAACCTTTAAACCCAACATTGGTAACCTCGACGCGAAAAAACCTTTAAACACCACATTGGTGACCTCGACGCTAAAAACCTTTAAACACCACATTGGTGACCTCGACGCAAAAAAACCTTCAAAAACCACAGTCCTCCTGGCCAATGGTTTCCCGAGACTGAATATTGAGCGTCCGCCATTTTTGTGGGAACAAGTGGCATACCGCCCAAAATAATTTATAGGCGTGTAAAGTCCTATAGAACAAAGAAAATAATACACACACACTGTGACATAATAAGCCAAGGCACAAAGTATTGAAAGAATGAGAAGCTTGAAAGGGTTAATCGAAAATCAAATAGTAAATAATGTTGGAATAGAATATAGGAGTGGCCCTCCTATGTGATGTGGATAATTAGGTTTTATACAAGTACAGACGCCAGTTTGTGACATTTAAGATTGAAAATAAAATATTTAACAGAAATTGACAATGTGCGTAATGTATAAAATCGAATCAGAAGTCATATTCTATCTCTGATAAAGTATATTTGGGAAAACGCGAAACTGGGACTTTGTAAAATTGAACTAAGAATTTTGAGAAGATATCGCTTGAATCAGACGAAGACCTGACACAGATGACAGGCTCAATCGATCATACTAAGACATCTGGATTGTCTCTGGTAAAGTCTCCTTCATTCTCTACCCGGGGAAATCCCATGATAAGCGAATTAAGAACCGGTTCAAACTGGCTGAATATCCATCACTGCTTGTAGGTTATTTAATGCAAAGACGATAACCATTACACGACGACATTTAAACGGTGAAAACAAATGAATAATGCTAAATTGAATTGTGTGAAATAGAACTGTTTGATCATTTAACTGTGTGTAAACAAATGACTGATGTTTAACTGAATTACTAGTGGAAGAAGAAAGTTACTTACCAAGTAACAGAAACTCACAAGAAAGTGAGCGGATAGAAAATACTCCTTTAGCCATTCTCATTTCCATCGAGCAGTTTAACTTCATGCTTGTTTTGGGGTCATCAGGAGAGAATGTGAACCGTTTCAGGGCCTTCGTCTCAAGTTTAACTGAATTACTAGTGAAAAATAGCAATATTTGGAACCATTTAACTTTGTTGACTTATGCTAAATTGAATTGTAAGAAGTAGAACAGTTTGATTATTTAACTGAGTGTATCAATAAAATGTGTTAGCAAATCATATATATTTAATATATATGTAAAAGAGGATTTGGTATTAAATAACCAACAATGGTTGATATGCTATAAAACCCAACCAAACCAAATCATATATATCTAATATATATGTATAAAGAGGATTTGGCATTAAATAACCAACAATGGTTGATATGCCATAAAACCCAACCAAACCAAATCATATATATTTAATATATACGTATAAAGAGGATTTGGCATTAAATAACCAACAATGGTTGATATGCTATAAAACCCAACCAAACCAAATCATATATATTTAATATATATATATAAAGAGGATTTGGCATTAAATAACCCACAATGGTTGATATGCTATAAAACCCAACCAAACCAAATCATATATATTTAATATATATATATAAAGAGGATTTGGCATTAAATAACCCACAATGGTTGATATGCCATAAAACCCAACCAAACCAAATCATATATATTTAATATATATGTATAAAGAGGATTTGGCATTAAATAACCCACAATGGTTGATATGCCATAAAACTAAACCAAATCAATCAATGCAGAGCTTAAATTAATGGAAAAATATTTTGCTTTTTTCAAAAGAATTACCCTTATTTACTGAACGACCACATGTGTGAGTGAACTTACGTGTGTGTTTGTGTGTCTTTATACTTATATATATGTGTGTATACTAACCACTCCAACACATAGACACACACACAGACACACACACACGTCGAAAAAACCTATCAAATATCAAAGACCTATGAGGGGTAAAGCACGCTAAGGTAAACACACTCTAAGAAAAAGAGAGGAGTGATCGTCATATAACCAACTGAAAACCATTCAAACTCCAACACTGAGTTCAAATCTCATTGAGTACTCCATTAACAAGGCCTTGTGCCATGTGCTCTCTGACGAAAGCAACAAGCTGGAAACATACATGTATGTAAGAACAAAATCAATTAATAAATCCTATGTATGTGTGTGAGTATTTAGGTAGCAGATTCTTTTGCAGACATATTTTATTGAAGGTAGACGAGATGTCACAATTGAGATTGAGACAATTTTTTAAGCTTGCTATAACAATAATTACAACATCCCTTTCGCCAACAAGAAAAGAAGATTAAAATACTAAACACTAAATCCTTGCCTGTAATTTTCAATATACGTGTGTGTGTCTTCATGATTATTATTGATTCTAACAGCATGTCAACATTTCTTGGGTTATTTTATGCCTAGAGGTCAGGAAATCGTAATCACTGTGCAATTTGTGTAATTGTTTCTTAAGTTGTTTTTTTTTTTTGCACACAGTCCTATTGGATATGAATAATTTTTAAACAAATCTATTCGACCCATAGATGGGACCCTAACATATACAAAACCAAGTTAGAGAGAGCCTGGGAGTCTTGTCGATGTAGGGGTAAATGAAATCGTCTTATCTTCCGTTTATTCAATGTTAGTGTAAACTAATGCTGGTATAGGGTGTTGTTGGGTAGGGTACATGACTAAATATCCTTTCAAGCACTCATCATCATCGTGTCACACCATCAGCACGGATATCCCTGACCCTTTCTTGCCACCCTTCTCTATCGGCTACATCCAGAGCTGCTGTATGTAGGTTCGAGCTGGTCGTTCTGTGAAGGGGTCCACTAGCGTACATCACTTATGAGCTTGTCCCTACTTCTCCAGCAGAGTCCCACATGTCTGGTTCATCTAACTTTAATAGTTTTCGTGATGGTTGGTAAGTGGCCCTAGAGCGGCTGCTTTGTGGGGTGCTGCCTCCAGGACTTGTTCAATATTGCTCGCAGCATTCTTGTGTAGTTGCCGTCAAGCTTTTTCTCCATACGTTTAGTTAGCGTTCATGTAGTGCATCCATACAGCAGTATCAACACGACCACCAACCAAATAACAAGATAATCTCCTTTACACAGACAGAAACACTTAATACATAAAAAATATAAATACTAAGGATACGTTTGTGGTATAATGGCCATTGTCGTGAGAAATGGATTCAGTGATACAAGTTCAAATCCTGGACGAGACTATTTGGATTTCACATAGCACTAATACCTTGGGAAAGATATGAATCCAACTATTCTCTCTTCAGCTATGGGTAAATAGTTGGGCATGCTGGTTTCTCTAGACTTGGTTAGGCAGCCAGTCTAGGAGAATGAAAACGCGGAATTCAAACCTGTAAAACACTATTAAAAGAGTTGACCTTGTGTCACATTCTGCTTGTGTGGAGGGGAAGGTAAATATATACATAAAATACATCCAAGAGATATCAACACAAATACACAAACTTGTCCCAATAGAATATGCACATATTTTTCTATGAACAAGCAGTCTATGAAAGGGTGTCCAAAAAAACAATACAAAGTCTGACTTGAAATTGACGGCAGAAAAATTATTTGGTAGAACCTTGGTGGTTTTACTGTATCATGGCTGGGCAGCAAACTTGTCTCTCGTGTTCAAAAAATAGACAAGAGATAGTTTGATTCTAGGATTACCACGTGACTACAGGGTATCCAAAGGATACACTCCAAATATCAAAAAGGGACAATTATTCTGTAGATTTTACACGAAATATAACCACAAGAAAGACACCAAAGTGAAAGTTAAGAAAGCAGTAGTCCTGTTAATTTTCTTGTATGAAGTTACTCGGCCCGTCCACTTGGATGTGAATTTAGTAGATGAGTTTATATATCTTGGTAGCAATATCTCATCGACTGCAAGCTCTGTCAACAACATACAGATTAGTAAAGTATGAAATGATATTCACTGGTTAACAACCATATGGAAATCTGATCTCGCAGAGAAAATAAAACAGGGATTCTTTAAAACTGCAGCCGTGTCAGTACTACTGTATAGCAGTACCACTTGGATTTGAATGAAAAGTCTGCAGAAAAAACTACATGTGGACTTCTCCATGCTGTTTTGAACAAATCCTGGAATTAGCAACCCAACCAATCAGCAGTTATATGACTACTTACCTCCCATCTCGCAAACAATCCAAAAACAATAGCAAAACATACTAGTCACTGTTGGGGCAATATGGACCAACTTGGAGGCAATGTTCTCCGATGGACTCCTACACATGGACACACCAGTGTTGGCCGACCAGCAAAAATTTAGATTCATTAGTTCTGTGTTGACAATGGACACTGTCAAGAGGATTTACGAGGATCATTAAATAAGTTTCCAGACTTTTTTCATATGGGAACTTTTATTGATAGTATACATATGAAACTCTAGTCCCCTTCGAAGTAATCTCCGGCTGCAATGCACTTGTTGTACCGTTCCAACAACTTATGGAAGGCTCCATGGAAGTCCTCTTGTGTGAGCATGTCAATGACCTTTGTCACAGCCTCTTTCACCTCCTCAATTGTCTCATAATGACAGCTTCTGAGCTTAGGGAATAACCAAAAGTCACTGGAAGCAAGGTCTGGACTATAGGAAGGCTGAGGAGCTGTCTTGATGCCCATCTTGGTCAAATAGTCTGTGACGGGGATGGAGCTGTGGACTGGTGCATTGTCCTAGTGGAAATGCCACTGACCCGATTTCAAGAGAACTGGCTTCTTCCGATTGAATCTCTTCCTGAACTCCCTTAAAACCTCAACATAGTAACCCTAACCCTTTAGCCAATCAACTCTGGTATATTGACTTCCTTACTCCTCCCACACCTCTCATCATCCCTCACAGACTCCCTGCCTTCCTTGAATCTCTTATGCCACTCAAAAACTGATGCTCGATTCATGCAAGATGGTCGAAAAGCAGTCTGAAGCGTTCCATACGTTTCTGTGGCAGTTTTTCCAAGTTTAAAACAAGAATTTTATGGCATATCGTTCTTCTAAAGTGTCAGATTGCATTTTTGAAATTCATCAGCTGTGACAATCAGGCTTTAGTAGGGTGTATTCCAATTGCTGCTGTAGCTGTTCATTTGAATCTGAAATCATAAAAATTGGTCAGTCATCTCATTAGATGTATAGCAATAACATAGTGAATAATCTATGATAATTTTAAATGCCCATACAAAAAAAGTTTGAAAACTTATTGAATGAACCATGTACTAACAGTGATGACTGATTGGAACAATTGGAGAGTCAATGGAATTTGTACTATTGACATGCCTTGATGATAATGGCAGAGGGTTTTTTTACTCCTCCAATGTTTTTTTTTTCAGAAGGGAGGTATAACATTTTTTTTCCTTCAGAACATTTGAATGTCACCTGTACTTGAATTGAAAATTGGTTGAGCAGTTTTTATGTCAACAAAACACACACACACGCACATACACACACACTGACAGACAAACAGAGACAAGCACACACACACACATATATACATGCACACCAACAGACAGACAGAGACGAGCACACACACACACACACACACACTGACAGACAGACAGAGATGAGCACACACACACACATACACACACATACAGACTGACAGACAGACAAAGACGAGCACACACACATACACGCACACACTGACAGACAGAGACTAGCACACACACACACGCACACCGACAGACAGACAGAGACGAGCACACACACACACACACACACTGACAGACAAACAGAGACAAGCACACACACACACACACACATACATACACGCACACACCAACAGACAGACAGAAACGAGCACACACACACGCACATACACACACATTGACAGACAAACAGAGACAAGCACACACGCACACATACATACACGAACACCAACAGACAGACAGAGACGAGCACACACACACACACACACACACACTGACAGACAGACAGAGACGAGCACACACACATACAGACTGACAGACAGACAAAGACGAGCACACACACACACACACTGACAGACAAACAGAGACAAGCACACACACACACACATACATACACGCATACACCAACAGACAGACAGAGACGAGCACACACACACACATACACACACACTGACAGACAGACAGAGACGAGCACACACACACACACACACCGACAGACAGACAGACAGAGACGAGCACACACACACACACACACACAGACTGACAGACAGACGAAGACGAGCACACACATATATGCACACACCGACAGACAGAGACAAGCACACACACACATGCACACACACACAGAATTCATTCTTTTAGTCAGGAAAATGAATCCAAAATGAATACTTAAGTATTTACAAAATGTGCATATTATTAGATAAATTGTCTATTTTTCTTTTTCAGGCATGTTGATGAATTCATCGAATGCTTTGATAATTTGCCTGACACGATTCAAGGAGGTGATAAAATCAAAATGATATTAACTGAGGTTTTCAATTATATGTGTGGAGAAGGACGTGAACGTAAGTTGCCATATTTTTTTTTTTTTTTTTTTGCTTGCTTGGATTGATTTATTTGTTTGATATCATATCAACCTTCTTGGGTTATTTAATACCAATGCTATCTTGCCCAGTCAACTGGGGCTGTAGATTACACCGATTGTGTCTCTGCAGAGGGTTAGGACTCTCCTAATCATATTTACCAACCCCTCTGCTTGGGCAAGATATGACACAAGTTCAATTTTTTTAAGCGGAGTTTAACAGGTTTGAATTCAGAGTTTTCCTTCTCTTAGACTAGTTGCCTCACCAAGGCTGAAGAACCAAGTCTGTCCTACTATTTACCCATAGCTGGAGGGAGAATAATTGGATTCATACCTTTCCCAAGGGTATTAGTGCTATGTGAAATGTAATCAGCCTCGTCCAGGATTTGAACTCATGTCGCCATGTCCACTTCCTACAACGATAACCATTACACCACGGGCACATCCTAATAAGTGTCTTGGATATGACACATATATAAAAATCTGATGGTGGGGTTCCAGTAATACTGGAGTTTTGGGGAATGCAGAGTACCCTTTCATTACCATCTCTCCAAGGTCCACTCTGACCTGGAGTGGTAGCACCAGATTGGGTCCCATCTGTTTGACATTCAAATTGTGGGCAAACAAATAACATATGCTAAATTGAATTGTTAGAAATAAAACTGTTTGATCATTTAACTGTGTGTGAACAAATGACTGACATTTAATTGAATTGTTTATGGTACATAAAAATACTTGGAACCACTTCACTGTGTGCAAACAAATGATTAATATTAAATAGAATTATTAGTGTTAGATATTAATCATTGAAACCATTCAACTGTTTAGAAACAATAGCAAAACTAATATGAAAAAAAATTGATTCTCTTTTAAAAATGAAATTACCTTGAAACTATTACATATATCTATATAAAGAGGTGCTAACAAATAACTGATGTTAAATTGATACTGTTACATAGCAATACTTGAAAATATTAAACTGTGTGAAAAAAAAAGCTCAATCTGATTTACAAATGTTATCAACAAAATGTGTGTACAAATCATATATATTTAATATATATGTATGAAGATAATTTGGCATTAAATAACCTACAATGGTTGATATGCCATAAAACCCAACCAAACCAAATCATATATATTTAATATATATGTATGAAGATAATTTGGCATTAAATAACCTACAATGGTTGATATGCCATAAAACCCAACCAAACCAAATCATATATATTTAATATACATGTGTAAAGTGGATTTGGCATTAAATAACCCACAATGGTTGATATGCCATAAAACCAAACTAAACAAATTGAAGCCAGAGAAATGAATTCATCTCTTTCTCTCCCTTGGAGTGGAAATATTGTGAGTGCCAGATTAATGACATATCCTGGACACTTGTCATGGGGGACGGGTTTTAGTCCTCTTCAAAGGGGCATTTGGCATATTCTCCAGCCCTTGCGAACTTGTTAGAGTAAACTTGTTTTTTTTTTTTTTAAGTTTTTTTCATTTCCCAAAGTTTTTGACAATCCCAAATTTTATGGGAAACAACAGCCAATCACAGAATTGATTGTGAAAATTTTAAAGATTATTTCTTGCCTTTGTCATATTGATTCAATTTTGATTCCATTTTTCTTTTCCAGTATATTTGAAGAGTCGTATTTGTTTGAGTCAAGAATCGGTAAAAAGTGAATTACAACAATGCATGTTCACATTACATCAGGCACAACATAGAGGAAATGACCCTTGCAAGTAAGTATCAAATTATTTTTTTGGTTTGGTTTCTTTGGTTTCTTTGTTTAATGGCATATCAACCTTTGTAGGTTATTTAATGCCAAAGCCATTCTCCTAGAAGAACAGTAGTGGTACTATTTAACTCAGAGCTGGGAGGATAAGGGGGTTCATACCATTCCTAAGGGTATTTGCCCGAAAGTGGACATAATAGCGTGATTGGAATACGAACTTGTTTACTACGATTCCGCAGTCCATCGCTTTCACCATTACACCACGAGGAATTATTTTTTTGGTCTTTTACGTTGGTATAATCATTAGAGTTTTTGCCTGATGGTCAGGGAGACCTGGGTTCAATCCCAAGTTGAGTCATACCAAAAACTCAAAAAATGGTACTTCATGGAAAATTGTGCCTATCTCTGGCTAGTCTCAAAAGCCATCTGCGTAAATGTGCAAAATCTATATTCTAACCACTGCAAACAAAATATATATATATATTATATATATATATATATATATACACACACACACACACACACACACACAAGGGCCAATCAAGATACTCTCATGGAATGTGACCAAATAAGGCTTATTTTTTTTCCGCTCATTGGCCAAGTGGGTAGAGTGTTCGCCTAATGGTCCGGGAAACCTGGGTTCAATCCCAAGTCGAGTCATACCAAAGACTCAAAAAATGGTACTTGATGCTACCTTGCTTAACACTCAACAATATAAGGTATGTATCGAGGGTAAAGTGGAGCAATCCAGGGAAAGGAGTAGCGCCCTTCCCTACACCTCAGTGTAGTAGCTATTGAAAAGGGAGCCTTCTGATCACCCTCGCCAATGTTTGTCAAGTACTTATTTCTGTTGTAATAATAGTAAAAGATGTAATATGAGGGTCATTCAATAAATGAGGTGAATTTTGCCTGATGAATTATAAAAAGAAAGTACTGTTTATAGTTGCACCTTCTTCAAGGAAATCAATAGTGGTGGGTCCTTTTATATCTAAGAAGTCTGTCTGTATGACATTCTTTACTGTGCCCGGAACTTTGGAAAGTCAACTCAATGGACTGTCTTTTCGACTCAGGCTTAGAGTGGCAAACTCATGTTTATGCCACTTATTTTGGATTCTTTGTTTAATGGCATATCAACCTTTGTCGGTTATTGAATGCCAAACCCATCCTTTGAAAAGAACAGTAGTGGTACTATTTAACCCATAGCTGGGAGGATAAGGTAGGTTTATAGCTTTTCCAAGGGTATTTGTCTGAAAGTGAACATAATAGCGCGACTGGAATTTGAACTCACTTACTACGATCCCGCAATCCAGCGCTTTAACCATTACACCATGAGGACATCCCCCCTCTCCCATTTGTAAACATTTTTTCACTAAAACATATGTCTCCATACACATCACAAATAGTTCAGTAAATTTGATATAGTTTGCACTTCTCAGATAGCAAAAATCTGAAAGACCTCTTTTCAAGCACTCTGATTTGCCACCATTTTAAATAGCCTCAAAATAAAGAATTTTTGTTGGGTTGAAATATTTTTTTATAAACAATGCAAAGTTTACATTTACGGAAAAAAAAATTCTGAAACAATGTATGTAGATTTTTTCCAAAAAAATCACCTTAGCTATATTTACCAACCCCCTCCACTCGGGCAGGATATGACACAAGGTCAATTTTTAAGCAGAGTTTAACAGGTTTGAATTCAGATTTTTCCTTCTCCTAGACTAGTTGCCTCACCAAAGCTGAAGAACTAGTCTGCCCTACTATTTACCCATAGCTGGAGGGAGAATAATTGGATTTATACCTTTCCCAAGGGTATTAGTGCTATGTGAAATGCAATTAGCCTGGTCCAGGATTTAAACTCGTGTCGCCGTGTCCATTTCCTACAATGATAACCATTACACCACGGGCAACTCCATACTCCACAGGCACCTCCAAAAAACAAATCACCTTATCTACTGAATGGCCCTGGTACAACAGTGAGTCAAAAGTTTTGCAATATTTTGGTAGTATGTGCTAGATTGAGGTGCTGATATCAAATGACAGAAGCTGTTCAAGCTATGGTTGGTACCCTCTTTGGTAGTATTATGGTAGTTAGTGTGCTGACATGTTGTGCATTGCTTCATGCTATTTGTGCTTTAAAAGCCACACAGATGAATGTAAAATGTAGTCTAATTTGGGAACTTATGCTTTACAAGATCAAAATGGGTCATAATCTTGCTGAAACAACCAAAAACATTTGGGCAAAAGGTGAAGGCATAGTTGATCACAATAAAGTAACCAGATGGTGTGAAAACCTTGACGACTAGGCAGAGTCAGCTGGGCCGAAAACAGTGGATTCCAAGGTTGCGCCCCAAGCTATAGAGGCAAAAAAGTTGTTGGTTGGGTTTTATGGCATATCAACCGTTGTAGGTTATTTAACACCAAATCCATTTTTATACAAATAATCAGTTTTATTTCAAATTATTCAGTTTAGCATGAGTACTCAGTTTAATTGTCAAAAACATTTCTATTTCAACCTATTTCAAACTGTTCCAATTCAGCTAATTCAGTTTAGTATGAGTACAGATTTTGTTTACACACAGTTGAATGTCAAAACAGTTCTATATTAAACAATTCAGTTTAGTGAAAGTAAAGTTTCAATGTCAAAAACAGTTCCATTTCAAACAATTCAGTTTAGCATAAGCACACAGTTTAAGTGTAAATACAGTTTAATTGTCAAAAACATATCTATTTCAAGTTCTTCAGGTTAGTCAAACAGTTCTAATTCAAAAAAGTCAGTTTAGCATCAGTATGCAGTTAGATCTATTTAACCCATAGATAGGGCCCTATCAGGTGCTACCATTCCGGGCCAGAGTGGACCTGGGAGCAATGGCAATGAAGGAGTACACTGCATTCCCCAAAGCATCAGTGGAACCTCACCATCAGATTGTTTAGTGTCATATCCTACCTGCAGAGGAGCAGTCAGTGTATTCTACTGCCCGAGCCGACTGGGCAAAAAACAGTTGAATAGCATACAGAGAGTATCAGGCGAACTTGGTGTCTCATAATCTAGTGTAGTTCATTGTCTTCATAATCTCTGCAAAAGCATTCTCAGTCAGCTGAGGATGTAGAATACACTGACTGCACCTCTGCAGAGGAGTAAGCTCTGCAGCCCAACATGTGTCCACCCAACAATCTGATGGTGAGGCACCAGTAATGCTGGAGCTTTGGAGAATATGGTGTACCCCTTCATTACCATTGCTCCAAGGTCCACTCTGACCTGGAGTGGTAGCACCTGATAGGGTCCTATCTATGGGTTAAAAAAAATGTTTGACTTTTAAACTGAGTCGAAACAAATGAATAATACTAAATTGAATAGTTAAAAGTAGAACTGTTTGATCATTTAACTGTGTGTGAACAAATGATTGATGTTTAATTGAATTGTTAGAGATAAATAGCAATATTTAGAACGATTTAACTTTGTTGACTCATGCTGAATTGCATTGTTAGAAATAGAACTATTGATCTTTTAACTGTGTATCTAGTAAATGTGTTTCCAAATCATATATTTACTGTGTGTAAAAGCAGGATTTGGCATTAAATAACCAACAATGGTTGATATGCCATAAAACCCAACCCAACCAAATCATATTTATCTAATATATATATATAAAGAGGATTTGGCAATAAATAACTAACAATGGTTGATATGCCATAAAACCCAACCAAACCAAATCATATATATTTAATATATATATATAAAGAGAATTTGGCATTAAACAACCTAAAATGGTTGATATGCTATAAAACCCAACCAAACCAAATCCTATATATTTAATATATATATATAAAGAGGATTTGGCAGTAAACAACCTAAAATGGTTGATATGCCATAAAACCAAAACATCTGAAGTAACCAAAATTTAGCAAAATATTTGACTGACCCTTGTATATATAAAAATTATGTATAAACTGTTTTCTTTTAGTTTTAAAGTAATTATTTGTGTATAATACGCACCTCTAACTTTGGACTGTGGAATTCAGGAGGAATAATACGTGCTTGGTTTTTTTTGGGATGTGTAGCAGATATATATAACCTAAATTTTGCATTTAAACTTTTATTGATTCTTACTAAAAATAAGAATTTATATTGTTTACATTACGTCTAATATCAGAAAATTTAGGTAGTATTTAGAGCAAATACACAGACCTATTTACACAGAAATACAACATGCTTGTGACTAACATATGTTCACGTTCAGAGAGGTAAAATTATTTATAAACATATTCCTGTGGTTATTTTTCTGTAATGGCCTAAAACAGTTTAGAATATAGATACAACTTATTTTCTGTCATCTTGTCCCAAACATGATAAAGCATGTCTGTAATAAAATTAAAAAAAAAAAAAAAAAAAAAATATATATATATATATATATATATATATGTGTGTGTGTGTGTGTGTGTGTGTGTGTGTGTGTGTGTGTGTGTGTGTAGTTTTCGTCTATAATAAAAAAAAGTTGGCAACCTTAGTTGAGGGTGACCTGAAGGCTCCTTTTTCAATAGCTACTACACTGAGTTGTAGGGCAGGGTGCTACTCCATTCCTCTGGACTGCTTCACTTTACCCTTGATCCTTATAATGTTGAGTGTTAAGCAAGGCAGCATCAAGTACCATTTTTTTGAGTCTTTGGTATGACATGTCCTGGGATTGAACCCCTGTCTACCAGACCATTGGCGAACACTCTACTCAATAGACTTTTGAGTTGAAAAATCTGGAAAATAGTTTGTCTTATAAACAAATGGAATATATTGCTATTTTTTAATCTTCAATTTTACTTTCTGTATTTTTCGAAAAATAAGATGCAGGAATTACAAAGCATTTTCTAAAATGTACTAGAATAATCAAAAGTTTTATAATATAAGCCCTCCGCCCCTCGGATTACTTCATGTTCTGATACATAGTTAATTTTGTTCACTTGCTTTGCTTTAACGATCAAGAGGACGTGGAAGCTTCGGAGAAGGAGTTATTCACTGAGAAGAAGTTATTCACTGAGAAGAACAAGAACTAATAATTAGTATGGGATCCAAGAAATGGCTGAAACATTTTATCTGGTTCGAGGTGCCTCAGATCATTACTCGTTTCCATCTATAGCTTGCTTCTTGTTCTCATAATTTTTCCACAACCAAGGAAAAAATAAATTACTAAAATATTGCAAAACTGTTACTATAAGAACACACAGTTAAATGACAAAACAGTTCTATTTCAATCAGTTCGGTTTAGCACATAAGTATACTATTTAACTGTCAAAACAGTTTTATTTCAAGTAATTCAGTTTAGCATAAGTACACAGTTTAATTCTATTTGCTACCACTCCGGGCCAGAATTGACCTGGGAGCAATGGCAATGAAGGGGTGCTCTGTATTGCTCAAAGCTCCAACATCAGATTGTTTAGTGTCATATCCAAGACACTCATTGGAGAGGGGGGCGTCTTATCCCCCTCTGCAGAGATTTATTTAGTGTATTCTACAGTCCCAGCTGACTGGGTGATATATATATATATGTGTGTGTTCAAATTATTTTTTATTAGATAAGAATATTTGATATCATATAAAAGAGTATTGCAATATTTTCAACTCATCTTAAAATAAAGCAGTTTAGAAAAATAAATAATTTTTTTCTTCAGAAATGTACACTTTGTATTGTTTGGGATTAATCTATCACAAAAATCTAAAGAAATTTACAATAAGACCAAATTACTTCTATTAACCCTTTCTTTACGAGATGTATTCTAACAAACTGATCCCTTCCCCAACCTGTTCCACAGTTTTTTGGGGGTTTTTTTATAATCATGATTCCCTACAAATAAACTCCTAATAAAAAACCAAAAACAATTAACCAACTGATTATCTAAAGTTTATCATTAATTCCTAAGACCTCTCCTTTGAATTTCTTTTCAGACTTATTTTCCTTAACTTGATTTGGCATTAAATGACCGATGAGGTTGATATGCCGTAAAACAAAACAAACAAAAAAATTTATCACTGAAATTATTCTAATCTCTCAATTTTTTTTTGCACACCAAAAACTAAAGATGGTTTTTAAACTTTCATTTTGATTTTTTTTCCAGGGAAATTAGTTTTCTTTCTAAATGTGTCACAAAAGCAGCCGATCGTTGTGGCGAGGATGCCAAAACCTATGTTGGCACTTTTATAAAGAATATGGCTTCGACTCTTTTCAACTGCGGAGGACTGAGTCATGGTAAATATATTTTTCTCTTTGTATGAATGTTATACAGCAAGTCAAATCTCGTTACTACTCATAAACTCTTTATTGCCATCAAAAAAAAAAAAAGAACGACCTGTAGATCATTTGAAGTCATTGGCAGTGAGCAATCACATGAGGAAACAGAAGACACCACAGACTGAAGCTGTAAATGCTTTCTTAGTCCCGTCAAAAGCTTATAAACAACACCTTGTATTCCATAAAAGAGTTCTTGTTATCGCAGACCCCATGCAACTTTGGCAGATTGTAGCTGCTTTCCTTGCTTCTACCACTAAGCATAGATAACACCTAGAACATATCCTTTTGGAAGCAAGCCATTCTACCTCGCACACTCACAAAAACAAGCCCCACACACATTATCTATGAATTACAGAGAACTCAGATGAATGTGTAAATGAACAAGTACTGTTGAATAGAATAATTAGTGTTAGATAGCAATACTTGTAACCACTTCACCTTGCCCAAAAAATGATTGATACTGAATAGAACTATAAGTGTTAGATAGCAATACTTGTAACCACTTCACCTTGCCCAAAAAATAATTAATACTGAATAGAACTATAAGTGTTAGATAGCAATACTTGTAACCACTTCACCTTGCCCAAAAAATAATTAATACTGAATAGAACTATAAGTGTTAGATAGCAATACTTGTAACCACTTCACCTTGCCCAAAAAATAATTAATACTGAATAGAACTATAAGTGTTAGATAGCAATACTTGTAACCACTTCACCTTGCCCAAAAAATAATTAATACTGAATAGAACTATAAGTGTTAGATAGCAATACTTGTAACCACTTCACTGTGAACAAATAAATGATTGATACTGAATAGAATTATAAGTGTTAGATAGCAATAATTGAAACCATTTAACTGTGTAGAAACAGTAGCAATCCTAGTTTACAAACAAATTAATTCTAACTCATTTAAAAATAAATTACCGACAAATTAATCTCTTATATATCATGTATATCTGTTTAAATGTGTGCAAACAAATGACTGATATTAAATTGTTACTTAGCAATGATTAAAATCATTTAACTGTGAGCAAACAAATGATTAATATTAAATAGAATTTGTTGTCTGCATTTCTGAGATGAAGCTTGATGATTTTTATCATTAGGGTTTTCAGACTATTGCTTTCATCTTTATTATATTCATAACAGACAACATATCGGCTGAGATATTGTGAACATATTAAAGATCAAGACAATAGTCTAAAAACCCTGAATGATAAAATTAAATAGAATTATTCAGATTAAATAGAAATACTTGAAACCATTTAACTTTGAAAAAAAGAGCTCAGTCTTGTTTAAAAATGTCGTCAAAAAATGAGCTTACTAATCATATATGTTTAATATATTTGTATAAAGAGGATCTGGCATTAAATAACCTACAATAGTTGATACGCCATAAAATCTATTTTTATTTATTTATTTTTTTCTTTCATCAACCTGTCTTGGGTTAATGCATGTAGCAGCCACAGATCTATTTCCTTTCACAAATCAATGTCCCTGCCAAGTGATTCGGCTATGCACCAACCAATTGCCAGACAGAGTGCATTGATTCCTTCTCCCTCTCTAGAACTATTTTTTCTAGTCCCTTTGGTAGTCAGCCGACAACCTCAGATAGCACCTAGCTAGCGGCCATGACAGACCTCTCTCACCTTCACAGAAGAAGACACGGCAACTAGCTTCACACATGGAAGAACCAGCCTTGTGGTCAGTCACACAAGCAACTCACTACAGTGACACACACACATGGTCAGAGAGCACCTAGCTCACAGCCAAATCCTCTTTATACATATATATTAAATATATATGATTTGGTTTGGTTGGATTTTTTGGCATATCAATCATTGTAGGTTATCTAATGCCAAATCCTCTTTATACATATATATTAAATATATAGGATTTGGTTTGGTTGGATTTTTTTGGCATATCAATCATTGTAGGTTATTTAATGCCAAATCCTTTTTATACATATATATTAAATATATATGATTTGGTTTGGTTGGGTTTTATGGCATATCAACCATTGTAGGTTATTTAATGCCAAATCCTCTTTATACATATGTATTAAATATATATGATTTGGTTTGGTTGGGTTTTATGGCATATCAACGATTGTAGGTCATTTAATGCCAAATCCTTTTTATACATATATATTAAATATATATGATATGGTTTAGTTTGGTTTTATGGCATACCAACCAGTGTTGTTAATTTAATGCCAAATCCTGTTTGTACATATGTATCAAATATATATGATTTGTAAACCCATTTTTTTGGATACACACAGTTGAAGGATCAAACAGTTCTATTTCTAACTATTCAATTTAGCATAAGTCAACAAAGTTAAATGGTTTGCTAACTAAATGTATGGAGAAAAAGCTTGATGGCAACTACACAAGAATGCTGTGAGCAATATTGAACAAGTCCTGGATGCAGCATCCCCACAAAGCAGCAGCTGTATGGCCACTCACCAACCATCACGAAAACTGTCAAAGTTAAACAAACCAGATATGCGAGACACTGCTGGAGAAGTAGGGATGAGCTCATAAGTGATGTACTCCTATGAACCCCTTCACATGGCCGAGCAAAGGCAGGACAACCAGCTCGAACCTATATACAGCAGCTTTGTGCTGATATGGGATGTAGCCCTGAAGACCGACCAGGAGCAATGGACAATAGAGAAGAGTGGCGAGAAAGGGTCAGGGATATCCATGCTGATGATGCGACATGATGATGATGATGAAGTATTGCTATCTATCACTAACAATTCAATTAAACATCAGATATTTGCTTACACACAGTTAAATGATCAAACAGTTCTACTTCTAACAATTCAATTTAGCATAAGTCATAGCAATGGCAATTAAAGAGTACTCCACATTTCCCAAAGCTCCAGCATTACTGGAGTCCAGCCATCATTGTTTAATGTCATATTCAAAACACTCGTTGGGGAGGGAGGTCTTACCCCCATCCCAACCCCGTAGAGATGCAGTTGGTGTATTCTACAACCGTAGCCAATTGGACTGTTTACAGTTAAGTCCAAACAGCATTCTGATTGGTTTATAATTTAAAGTATCATTATATGTGTAATGCTTAAGCTAGTTGCAATCTTTTCTGGTGTAAAGCAGTAAGATTTTATTAGATCTAATAAATTTAGCAATACAACTAGTTTATGATGAAAATAAGTAAATATTTATGGTTCGACATTTTAGACATATGTGTCACTTGGTTAAAAGGTGGTTAATTTAACTGAGACTTGTGTATGTCTAGGAGCCCAGGAACTTTTCCCCTGGAGATCAGAACCCGAAAAAAGGAAGCGAAATGAATAAAGGGTCATACTTAGGACCTTTTCTTTTGTTTTAATTTCCATGCTAATGAAGAGAATCTACTGAGGAGAGACAGGAAAAGTCACCCCAAACCTGAAAACCAAGCAGTCAGCTTAATTTAGTTTAGAGAATTTATCCCAATGTCCATGTCAGACATTACATATCTTTAAATTTCTCTGTGTGGATTTTTAATTAAAATCTTTTTATTGTATTTTCCAGGTATCATTTCTGCAATCATAGGTGCGGTGTGTGTTACAGTTGTACTGATTGCATTCGTGATCGGAGCATTAATAAAAAGGAAAACTGATGTGCCATTTCAGAGAATGACGACCTAAGAATTGAAGCAGATATTCTTCTGGAAGCTTCTACTTCGAGAATTCATCTAACTTCTAAGAAAGGCTTCATGTAGCATCCGTTAGAAATGTTAAAAAACGAATGTTAACTGGTTTATTTATTTACAATATCTTCAAGGATAGTATTATACTGGTCAATAAGGGAGATAACTCCAAGGATAGTATTATACTGGTCAATAAGGGAGATAACTCCAAGGATTTTATGCAGCTGTTATTCGAACACAAATATTTGTATTTTGTCACAGATCTTTGAATTGCTCATAGTTATATTCTTGTTTATTATTAGTTAGAAAGCTTTTTGGAGTCAGAACATTAAATGGCAAAATGCTATCCTACATGTTGAATAGCATGATGCTATCGTTGGAGTAGTGACCTCCAGGTTGAACTGCGTGATGCTATCATTGGAGTAGTGACCTCCATGTTGAACAGCATGACGCTATCCTTGGAGTAGTGACCTCCAGGTTGAACAGCATTTTGGAGCAATGGCCTCTTCATTGAATGGCATAATGCTATCCTTGGAGTAATGGTAGTATTTACACTAAATAGACACTTTAACATTCGTCAACAATAACTTCCAGAGGAGAACCTACATTTTATAACACTCAAAGACTGATTCATTTCAACCACCAAATAAAAAAAAAAATTTTTTTAAATCCCATTGGACCTTGTTCATACATATGTATTTCTTTTGCTGAAAGAATATAAATTTTAAAGATTGTATCATATTTTCTGAAGATTTATGAAAAATGTTATTTTATTAATTTTTTTTCTATGATTCTTGTGGATTACTGTAATTCCTTACAAATGAGACACATAGTTTCAAAAACTTGTTGGGAATGGCCTCTCACTGCAACCCTTTCAATCTTGATTTTGGACTTCTATAGATAGCCCCCTTCTCATAATACCAGCAAATGAAAATGTATAAAATTGGCATAGACTTATTTTAATGTTAAATGTGAATCTTATATGATGGGAAATACAGTAAATTTAAATTTTTTAATGATAATAAAAATTATAATCATCCCTTTGAATAATAAATGATAATTACAAATCAGTTTTATATTTTCTCTCGTCAGCTTGTTTTATAAACAATCTTTTTTCTAATTTTTATATAAATTTTGACGCTTAAATACGACTAATTACAATGTGCATATATATATATATATATATATTATTATTATTATTATGAAAAAACAAACTATGGAACATGTGGGGGGGGTCCTCGTAATGTGATGGTTAAAGCAATGGACTGCGGAATCGTAGTAAGCGAGTTCGTACTCCAGTCGCGCTATTAGGTTCACTTTCGGGCAAATACCCTTGGGAAAGGTATGAACCCCCTTATCCTCCCAGCTATGGGTTAAATAGTACCACTACTGTTCTTCTAGGAGAATGGCTTTGGGATTAAATGACCTACAAAGGTTGATATGCCATTAAACAAAGAAATCAACCTATGGAACATGAAGGTGACAATTATACCAATTGTGATTGGTGCTTTTGGTACAGTAACAAAAGGATTATTAAAGGGACTGGAGGGCTTGGAAGTCAGCGGACAAGTGGAGACAATCCAAACTACAGCATTTTTGTGAACGTACAGAATACTGAGGAGAGTCCTGGAGACTCGAGGAGACTTGCTGTCACTTAAACTCCAGTGAAAGACCATCAGCAAATGCTGATGTGAAAAACTCTAATGAGTAAATAAAAAATAATATATATGAGTTTTTAATATATATTATATAGCTTGGATGCTTATCTGTGACCATCGGTTTCATACCATCTTTATTATGACAATCACCAGGCAGAGATAGCTTTCTCTGCCAGATGATTGTTGTAATAAAGACAGTATGAAACCAGTGATTGCAGATAAGCATCCTTGCTATCAAATATATATATAAAGACTAATATATATCTATTTATTATTATCTAATAGCTCTATCACAGATATTCAGCACTCTCCAAGTTATACCATATTTGGTCTGCCACGAACCCACTAAGTGAGATAGTGACAGCTATACACTGTTATATAAATATATATATATATGTATATTTAGGCAGCATTTCTTCGTTAATGCAAATTTCATTGAACATAATAGACATTTTATGCCTACATATTCTCTTTTGGATCCGTTCGAATTCCCGTATTACTTTTATCGTATTCGGGGAGAACTGATTTAGGTATTGTCCATAGTTGTATGTATCCCTAGTACTTTCTGCCCGACAACACAACAATACTCGAACATCAAAATAATAAACAAAAACTTCAGATTCTCGAAGCACTATATATTAGAAGCCTGCAGCCAGCACTTAATAGAATTAATTTTCAAACCAGTGCTAATGTACTTAAATGTCTTTAGCTACTGGCACTATTTACAGAATTACATTTAAAAGCAAGCGCCATAATCTCCAACAGCAAAGACGTCCTTACACAGTAGTAATTTGCTAAAACAAAAGTTACATCACTTTTATAACAGATTCTCCCCTGATGATGGCCCAAAGTCAGGCAGAAAGTACTAGGGATACATACAACTATGGACAATACCTAAATCAATTTCCCCCGAATACGATAAAAGTAATACGGGAATTTGAACGGATCCAAAAGAGAATATGTAGGCATAAAATGTCTATTATGTTTAATGAAATTTGCATATATATATATATATATAGTAGAAGTTTATGGTTTTCACTAGCTCACTTGGTGAGTTAATGGTGGACCATATTTTGTGGTCTGATTAAACAGTGCTCCATATCAATGATAGTGCTTATATATATATATATATATATATACCCCTCTGCACGATACAATGCAAGTTAATTTTTTTAAAGCAGAGTTTAACAGGTTTGAATTCTGAGTTTTTCCTTCTCCTAGACTGGTTGCCATACCACTGTTAAAGAGCCCAGATTGCTTTACTGTTTAACCATTGCTGGAGGGAGTATAACTGGATTCATACCTTTTCCAAGATGTGTAAAATGCAAATAGTCCCACCCAGGAATTGAACTTTTGTCGCTGTGTCCATTTCCTACAATGGTATCCATTACCATACAATTGTAATCACTAACCAATACTGTAGCCTCTCAGTGACTTTGAACTGCAGTCACGCTATTACGTTCACTTTTGGACTAATACCCTTGGGAAAGGCATGAACTCGCTTATCCCTCCGTCTAAGTTGTTTTATTCGGTAAGTGAGTGAGTTTGAACTCCAGTCACGTTATTACATTCACTTTTGGACTAATACCCTCAGGAAAGGCATGAACCCACTTATCCCTACAGTTAAGTTGTTTGATTTGATAAGTGAGTTACTTTGAACTCCAGTCAGGTTATTAGATTCCCTTTTGGACTAATACCCTCAGGAAAGGCATGAACCCACTTATCCCGACAGTTAAGTTGTTTGATTTGGTAAGTGAGTTACTTTGAACTCCAGTCAGGTTATTACATTCACTTTTGGACTAATACTCTTGGGAAAGGCATGAACCTTCTTATCCCCCTAGTTAAGTTGTTTGATTTCATAAGTGAGTGACTTTGAAATCCAGTCATGCTATTACGTTCATTTTTGGACCAATAACCTTGAAAAAGGCATAAACTCGCTTATCCCGACAGTTAAGTTGTTTAATTTGGTAAGTGAGTGACTTTGAACTCCAGTCAGGTTATTACGTTCACTTTTGGATTAATACCGTTTGGAAAGGCATGAACTCGCTTATCCCTCCATCTAGGTTGTTGGATTAGGTATAGTGACTTTGAACTCCAGTCACGTTATTACACTCACTTTTGGACTAATACCCTTGGGAAAGGTATGAATCCCCAAACTTTGCCTTTCTACCAGGATGCTTTTGTTATTAGATAACTCCCAGTGGTTGATATGCCATTAAACAAAGATGCCATAAAGACATGTTAATAAAATATCTTCACATAAAATCTTTAAATTTATTAAAAATTGTCATTCAGCACTACATATTGCAACTTGTCCATCACAGACTGGAGATATTTAGACATTTTGCTGCCTTAGTATTTTACACATTCTTTTGGTAAAGAGTGTCCTGATATGACACTAAACAATCTGATGGTGAGGTTCGAGTAATGCTGGAGCTTTGGGTATTGCTGAGCCCCTCTTCATTGCCATTGCTCCCAGGTCCACTCTGGTCTGGCAGGGTAGCACCTGATAGGGTCCTATCTATGGGTCAAATAGAACTAAAATGCATACTTATGCTAAACTAAATTACTTGAAATAGAACTGTTTTGATATTGAAACTGTACTTATGCTAAACTAAATTGTTTGAATTAGAACTGTTTGAATTAACTGAATAGCTTGAAATAAATGTTTTTGACAATCAAACTGTGAATTTACATTTAAACCGCGTACTTATGCTAGACTGAATTGTTTGAAATGAAACTGTTTTTGTATGCTCAACTGAATTGATTGAAATGGAACTGTTTTGGCATTTAACTGTGTGTGGACAAAAACAATACTTATACTGAACTGAATTGTTTGAATTAGAACTGTTTGATTAAACTGAATAGCTTGAAATAGAAATGCTTTTGACTATTAAACTGAGTACTCATGCTAAACTGAATTGTTTTGAAATAGAACTGATTATTTGTATAAAAATGGATTTGGCATTAAATAACCTACAAAACTGCCATAAAACTTAAACATACAACCAACCAACCAACCAGACATTCATTTGTTAATTACATCAAATTTTATGAATACTCAAATGACATGACCTTAAATTTTAAAGATTTACTTATTCCCAAGAAATGAATTTTAAAAAAATGCTTTCTCTGGAATCACAATACCAGATATCAATTTTGTTTTTCTTTGGTTTGTTCTAATGAAATAATATAACCTTAACTAAAAGTGTCCTGTATATGACACTAAACTGCCTCTGATGGTGAGGTTCCAGTCCTGGAGCTCCAGAGAATGTAGCATACTCCTTTATTGCCATTACACCCAGGTCCACTCTGACCCAAAGTGGTAGTACCTGTTAGAGTCCCATTTATTTAATCATTTTCTATATTGTATCATAATACTTTGAACCATTTTAACTGTGTGCAAATTAATAATATTGAATTGAATCATTAGTTTAACCGGCTCATTGGCCTAGGGGGTAGAGCATTCGCCAATGGTCCGGGAGACTTGGGTTCAGTCCCAGGCCACGTCATACCAAAGACTTTAAAAATGGTACTTGATACCTCCTTGCTTAACACTCAGCAATATAAGGTACGTATCAAGGGTAAAGTGGAGCAATCCAGGGAGATGAGTAGTGCCCTCGCCTACACCTCGACAACGGTCGAATCATTAGGGTTAAATTGTAATATCTGAAATATATTAGATCTTATTTACCCAACCCTTCCACTCGGGCAGGATATGACACAAGGTCAATTTTTAAGTGGAGTTTAACAGGTTTGAATTCAGAGTCTTCCTTCTCCTAGACTAGTTGCCTGAAATATATTAGATGTGTGCTAACAGACTCATTTAAAAACAGTTACTGACGGATTATACATATAAACAGGATTTGGCATTGAATAACCCACAAGGCTTGATATGCCATAAAACATAACTAAACCAAACTTAATCTAAAATTGTATGATATACTGGACGGTTCAGAAATTGAGTATCATTTCTGTTCAAATTATTTATTGCATAAATAAATTTATACAACCGGCAACAAGGCCTGAAGGTTTTTTAGGGAGTGGTCATTCATGTGACTTATAGTCCCAAACTAAACCTAGCTATCTGTACACATTGACCCAACCATCCTGACAATATTCCTCCCATCTCTCATCAACAAAATGTTAAGGGGATTTCTGTTTAGTTTCATTTGCTTAGACCTGTGTTTCTCAACCATTTTACCCTTGTTGTATATTGACCTCCAACCCAAGCCTATTCTATCTATCTTTATATATATATATATAATAGAGCTTTCAAGTTTGTCTCGTATTTTTTGTGATTCAAGATTGAGTGTATTGATGCTATTCTTACAGAGTATAATTTGTCTCTTCACGAGATCACGGCTGTGTTGCATATTGACCTACGACCCGGCCGGGCTGTCAAAATAGGAAATGCGCCCGTGTAAATAACAGGTGCATCCGGTTGAGGAATATCAGAATATAACCTTGACCGTGAACGGGTTGAATGAGTGCGATTTGTGATGCCCACAAGAAGAAGGTGGGCATCGAACTATTATATAACTCGGTGCACAGAAAGTTCAATCAGTTGGAGAGAAGATGCGATAGAGAAAACCAGCACCCAACAGAGTCTGGGCCTCCAGGCCCCCGGTTGAGCAGCCCAGGAGAACGGGAAAGAAACGCTGATGGCCATAAGAGTGGGGGTCAATATGTTGCAGTTCTGTCCAGTCTCCAACTCCCTCTCACAGTAAAACCTTAAGTAACCCTTTCGAACCCTTTCAAATAAAGTGAGAGGTGTATTTTTCTAAAGAACTGTGTCGCTCTTCTTTATTGTGTCGTTATAATTCTGCATGCATATGTGTTTGTATAGTTGGTCATGGCTATACAACACCCTTGTGAACCCCTTGAAATAGTTTTCCTGCATCAGGAATAAAAATCATTATTTACCATCATCAATATCTATCAGGAAATTGTAATTTTTCATCATTGGCCACATCAAAATTGTCTGGGTGTTTGCGCTTCAAAAATCACCACATTGGGCTTTCAAAGAATGTAGGTACGTGGTGCCTTCAATAAGTTTTCACACTTTTTTTTGTACAGACATTTAAAATTGTCGTAGACTCTTGAAAATTCACTATGTTATTGCTATACATCTTATGAACATCAAATGAACAGCTACAGCAGCAACTGGAATACACCCTACTAAAGCCTGATTGTCACAGCTGGTGAATTTCAAAAATGCAATCTGGACATGAAAACACTTTAGAAGAACGATATGCAATAAAATTCTGTTTTAAACTTGGAAAAAATGCCACAGAAATATATGGAATGCTTCAGACTGCTTTTCGACCATCTTGCATGAATTGAGCATTAGTTTTTGCATGGCATAAGAGATTCAAGGAAGGCAGGGAGTCTGTGAGGGATGATGAGAGGTGTAGGAGGAATAAGGAAGTCAATACAACAGAGTTGATTGGACAAAGAGTTTGAGTTAGGGTTACTATGTTGATGTTTTAAGGGAGTTCAGGAAGAGATTCCTAGGGAAGAGGCGAACACTCTTCAAATCGGGTCAGTGGCATTTCCAGCAGGACAATGCACCAGGCCACAACTCCATCCTTGTCACAGACTATTTGACCAAGATGGGCATCAAGACAGTTCCTCAGCCTCCCTAGAGTCCAGACCTTGCTCCCTGTGACTTTTGGTTATTCTCTAAGCTCAGAGGCTGTCGCTATGAGACAATTGAGGAGATGAAAGAGGCTGTGACGAAGGTGATTGACATGCTCACTCAAGAGGACTTCCATGGGGACCTTCCAGAAGTTGTTGGAATGGTACAAGTGCATTGTAGCCAGTGGAGATTACTTCGAAGAGGACTAGAGTTTCATGTGTGTACTATCAATAAAAGTGCCCATACGAAAAAAGTCTGGAAACTTATTTAATGATCATCGTAAATGAGGGACTATATCTGCACACCAGGAGGCATAGAGAAGACAGATTGTCACTGTGCATGCATCCTGTATTTGAGGGAGTCACTTCCTCAATAAATGAATCCATCATGTACAGGAAATTGGTTTCACACTGGCATGTAAAAAGACATCACTTAATACACTCCCTATGATTACAGTATTTTAAAATGATATAAAAGGTTGAAGCCTTTATTATAACCCAAGATTTTCCAACAATATGCTGGACATGTAGATTTGTTTGATTTTGTTGTTTAATGGCATATCAACCTTCTTGGGTTATTTAATGCTAAATCCATCCTTCTAGAAGAACAGTAGTGGTACTATTTAACCCATAGCTGAGAGGATTAGGGGGTCCATACCTTTCTCAAGGGTATTTGTCCGAAAGTGAACGTAATAGCGTGACTGGAGTTCAAACTTGCTTACTACGATTCCACCATCCAGCTCTTTAACCATTACACCATGTGGACACCTTCCTGAATATGTCAATTGAAATTACTTTCTCAAAAATGTATTTTATTAATTAGTGACATCTTTTAAAACTCCAGTTGGGAAACGGTTGTCTATATTATGTAGATTATCAGATATTTGCATCTCAAATGATACAGAGAAAAATAGAAGAAAGTAATTCAAAATGAAGTATTTAATGTAAAAGAAAGTCAACACTCTAACGTTTCGGTTCATCTGAACCATCATCAGGACTAGGAAAGGATGATATTTAGTCCTGATAATGGTTCATTTGAACTGAAACATTATAGCATTGACTCTTTTACATTAAATACTTCATCATGAATTTGTTCTTCAATTTTTCTCTATATTGTTAGATTCCTATCCATTATTTACTCCCACCTCAATTAATATAAAAAGATTTTGTAACACGTGTATTAATTGGTATCAAAGTCAATGATAGATTCGAGACTGAATGGTTCCCAGCTCCAACCTGGCTACCATCAAGTTGGCAAAGAAGAATCATTGACAAGCAAAGCATAGCATGAGACCTTTGGGTCTAGTTTAAGCTATGAGCAGGCTCATGTGCCAGACTGGCATTACACATAGCAAGTCCAAATCCAGCAGTCACCTGGCTCACATTAAACAAGACTCAGTTTGTGTCCGACTTTTTTCTTCCCTAAAATGTACACTCTAAATAATAAAAAGACCTCAGGTCGTCAAATCCTTTCTGGTGGGAGGCAGTGATAAATGTACCCGGTATAAATCAGTTTTATCTTATTAATTAAATTCAGTTTATATTTTTCACTTGTGTCAGTGTTCATTTAAAAATTTTTTTTTTACTTTATTTTAGACAGTTGAATTTTATATAAAATATCTTTTTTATAATCCAAATTAAAAAGATTTCAGAATCTAAAAAGAATAAATCAATAAATGAAAATTATGTTGTATTTTATTGTAATAAAAATACAACTTTTATGTAGCAAACTTAGAATTATATGAAAAATCAAATTGCCTGCATCATTAATAAATGGAGATTCACTCCCTTTCTCTCTCTCATTGCTGTCAGTGTATATTCAAAAGATACATAGCCTAACAGACAAACTCAAAAACTGAAGAAACTGTTCTGTTGAGATGTCAGGCTGCTTTCCCAACTTCTTGTCTGTTTTCTTTTCCTTTCTTTCAATGTGACAAACCAGGATTCCTTTTTTTCTTTAAAAATGACAAAGATCTCACCTTCCGTTACTTTTTTCAAGTTCTCAAGTCAGCCTGCAGTTACAACTGCTGGTTTGCTTTCTTTCTTTTTCATTTTATAATTTTTTTCTTTATTCAAAGGATTACAAAAAAAAACATCAGATCTCACCTTCCATTCTTTCTTTCTTAAATATCATGTGTACAGACACACAGGACGCTACACTTGTGTTTCATATTATAAGATTTTATTTTTATAACTGCATTAAAATTGAAATATTTGTTAAAAATAATTAGAAAAATTGAACATTTTAATAAATGCCCAAAAGAAAAAAAAGACTTTCTTTGCCAATATGACAGATTTTGTCAAAATAAGATCAACACTGGGGCCAGAGTAACTACTTCTGCAGAACACTGCATATCACCTCCTGATTTTCCGGGGGGGGGGCATCTTATGCAAATGTCAGGTGAGTGGTATTAGGCTGATTGCATGGTACCAGAGGTCCTTCCCACTTGGTCGGACTGAATTTATCACTTCACACATGAGGTGCCCCAAAATGGGGGAATGTTAAAAGGATCAAATATTTTTGATAATTCAAAATGTAGGTTGGGATTCAAACAGTCAAAATTTATGGAATATTATATTCAAATAAATTTCCTTTTAAAATAAAATTTAAAAAAAGGTATCGCAAAAGAAAAAATATAGTGATAGCTAAACTAAAATGCAATAAAAAATCAACTCGGATTTAGACAAGATTAACAAAGAACTGGGAAGATGAAGGATAAGTGGCTTAATAAACATTGTTTGACCTTCTGTGATAGCATCTACGCTCTTGTAGCTGAGTGGGTGAAGAGAGAAGTTACATATTGACCCTGAACCAAGCCGTCAATCAAGAGAAGCACCTGTGTAAATAAGCAAAAGAACAGTGAAACAGGTGCATCCGGTCAAAGATATCGGAATATCACCTTGACCTGTGGACGTGGTCGAATTCGGTGATGGTGGCAGATGCAGACGCCCACAGGAAGCAGGTGGGTGTCAAACAAAATATAACCAGGTGCCACAGGCAGCTTGGGTCAGTTTGAGTTCCAGTTGGGGGACAAGATGCCAGCATGAGAATCAGCTTGCAGACTGAGGGCTTGCAGCCCTCAGTGACCCACAGTTTAGCAGCCCAGCCAGAATGTGAAAGAAGTGCTGCTATGGTCAGAAGAACTTTGGATCAATATGTAGCAGTCTGTCCCCGTCTCCAACTTGCCTCTCACACACAACCAACATCAACCCTTTCGTGAATAAAGTGTGAGAGGTATATTTTTATAAAGAAGTGTGTTCGTTTGATTATGTTTTGCATATATTTGTATATGTATGTGGCTATACAACACAGAGAGAGAGAAAAAAAAGAGAGGATGTGACAGATTATTCTTGTTCCAAATGTCCTCCGTTCCTGTCGTAGAATAGATGACCCTGATGTGTTGCAAAAATTACTACTTAAAAAGATAAAGAATAGGAGAAAGGTGGCCTGAAAAGTTCATACGATGACATATCTGCTGTTGAGGACTTTTTGACCAACAGGATCCAAACACTGCAACACTGAGGGAAGAAGTGTGTTGGCCTGCAAGAGAGACTATGTTGAAAAAAAAAAACATTTCATCACATTCCATGAAAGGATCTTGGCCTACCTTTGAACCTTTCAGCGAACACCGTGTGGGTATGTGTGAATTTGGTTTGAAAAAAAAATTTAGAAATAGTATTTACTTGAGATTATATATAAGAAAGAAAAAAATAAATATTAGTTTTTATATATATTTAATAGCATTATCTGTGACCACTGCTTTCATGTCATCTTTATAGAACAATATATCGG
>CAUZXS010002002.1:2500-65000 GCA_963585895.1 Sepioteuthis lessoniana
AAAAACGAAGAAATTTTGTGTAAGAAAAAAAGCAAAAAGAAAGACAAAAAATGGAAAAAGTCTGAATGAAAAAAAAAATACTAAAAATAAAAAGAGGAAACGAGAAAGAGAGAAAGAGAGAAAAAAAGACAAGAAGAAAAAACGGAATAAGGATATATATATATATATATATATATATATATATATATATATAAAGAGAGAGCGAGAGAGAGAGAGGAAAAAGAGTGAGATTATTATGAGGTGTCGAAGAAGAGATAAAGAGGAAAGTAGAGAAAAACTAAGGGAAGGCTTGAAAAACGAAGAAATTTTGTGTTAGAAAAAGAGATTAGTAAAGAAAAAAAGTTAACAAGCGAAAAAAAAGAAGGAAAAAAATACATTTTCTTATAGTGTCTCTCATTATCGGCCCACTTTCACCTTTTCAGCCTTGTAAAAACATTTTTTCCTTTCATTTATCTTTTTCAATTTTTTCTTTTCTCTTCCTTTTGCCTTTCGGTTTATGTTCTCTTTCTGTCGTCCACTTTCTCTCTCTTGGATTGGTAGAAGAACGAAAGCAAAATACGGCAAAGAGACAAAGAGGAAACAGAGAAATAGAAAGAAAACCAAGATAAGTGAAATAGTTGATAAAAAGAAGAAGAAGAAAGACAAAAAGATAAAAAGAAGAAGAAGAAAGCAAGAAACACTGAAAGAAAAAGAAAAGAAAACAGGAGAAGAGACTCATGATAGATTATAAGATGGAAAAAAGGCGCCAAATGAGAGGAAGACAAAAAGGAATGGAAGAAGAAACAGAAGAAGATGGAGAAGAGAGAAAGAGAAAAAGAGACAGAGATAGAATGACAGAAAGAAACAGAGAGAGAGAGAGAGAGAGAGAGAGAGAGAGAGAGAGAGAAAGAAAGAGACGCAGTAGAAAAAAGATATAAAAAGAAATATAGAAAGAAAGAAAGAAAAATAGCAAAAGAATGACAAAAAAATGAAAAAAGGAAGGAAAGACTGTAAGATAAAAATGAATTGAAAAAAGAAAAAACGTAAGATAGAAAGAAAGAAAGACAAAGAAACAACGTGTGAAAGAAAAGATAGAGAAAGAAATATAAATTAAAGATAAAGTCACATGACAATGATAAAGATATATTAAAAAGTATATACATATATATATATGTATATATATATATATATATATATATATATATATATATATATATATATATATATATATATATATATATATATAAAGATAGATATAGATGAATAAATAGATAGATAATGGGGAAGATATAGAAATGAAGAATGAAAGAGACAAAGAGAAGGAGTGAGAGAGAGAGAGAGAGAGAGAGAGAGAGAGAGAGAGAGAGAGAGAGAGAAAAGATACTGTTAAAAATCTTGAAATAAAAGGCAAGAATTAAAAAGAAATTGACTTTTTCGCGTCGTTTTTAAAATTTGTTTTTTTTTCATTTTTCTGATTTTTCTTATCTTCATCTCTTTTAAAAATTCCAGTTCTGATTTTTTTTTACTCCAAGAATTCGGTGTTTATTCTGAGTAGAATGGATAAGTGAAAAACGCTGCGGGCTTTGTTCTCATAATTAAAATACAATTGGATATATCTTCGAACACAAAGGTGTGATGGAGGCTGATTTTCCGTTATTATAGTAGATATTTTCTCCCCACTTCTCTCTCGGCACACACACACACACAACATTTATAACCCGGTGTGCAAATGCGCTTATATATATATATATATATATATATATATATATGTGTGTGTGTGTGTGTGTTGCTAAAATTTTCATTATGTTTTAGACATAAATGTAACCATAACTAGCTATATGCATATATATATGGTGTGTAAATGTGTGTGTGTGTGTGTGTGTGTGGGAGAGAGAGAGAGAGAGAGAGAGAGATCTTTCATGCGAGTGTATGTGAAAACTGATCTAAAGTTACAATTCTATTATGGGATTTAAATATTATATATATATATATATATATATATAATATTGATAAAATAGTTTGGTCTATCCATAAATAAAGATTGCCTTATATCGGTGATCGAGTATATTTATCGGTCCAATGATCACATAGACGAGAAACTGACAATCACTTAGCATCGTTGAAATGCGTCTTTGCGATGCTAATATATATATATATATATATATATATATATATATATATATATATATATATATATAATGGTAATAGTCTCGGAAAATGGGCTGTAAATCCAAGTTCAAACGCTGAAGGAACCAGTTTGCTTTTTCCTTCTTGGAAATACCCTTCAGAATGGCATGATTCCATTTTTCTTTCCTCTACTATGTGCATTTAGAAGTGCAAATAATAATCTGTTGCTTGGGTTTACAGTCCGTCTTGGAGAAAAAACAGCTCTGAATGCACCTCTGTATAGGGGTGTATAGACCCCCCTCCAATGAGGATATGACACTAAATGATCTGATGGTGAAGTCCTAGTAATGCTGGTGCTTTGGGGAATACGGAGCACCCCTTCATTACCATTGCTCCCAGGTCCACTCTGTCCCGGCGTAGTAGCACCTGGTAGGGCCCTATCTATGGTTTAAATAGAACTAACAGCATACTTATGCTAAACTGATTTTTTGACTAAACTGAATAGCTTGAAATAGAAATGTTTTTGAGAATTAAACCGTACCTACATTAAAACTGCGTGCATATGCTAAACTGAAACCGTACTTACATTTAAACTGCATGCTTCTGCTAAACTGAATTGTTTTAAACAGAACTGATTATTTACATAAAAATCGATTTGGCGTTGAATAACCTACAAAGTTTAATATGCCATAAAACTCAACCAACCCAACCCAACACTTATTCCGAGCAGATCAACTCTTGTACATCACTTATAAGATACTGTTATCAGAAAGAGCGGTGACCTGTTGCACGTTGCTCGGTTCCCTCTATCACACCACACTGTTAACGAATTTTCTAATGCCCCAAAAGATATTCTTGTAGTACTACAACACCTCAACTTCCCTGAGAAGATTCCTTGTGATAATTTTCTATTCACCTAAACATAGTTGGTGTGGTCCCTGTAGCGTTGTGGTTAACGTGTTGGACTATGACATTTGCAGTAAGCGAGTTCGAACGCTAGTCACGTTATTGGATTCATGTTCAGACTAATCCTCTTCGGAAGGGTACGAACCCTCTTGTACGCCAGATAGGGCTTAAATAGTCCAACTACTTTTCTTCTGCAAGGACGGCTTTGAAATTAAATAACCCACAAAGGTTGATATGCCATTAAAACAAAGAAACCAGACCAGACTATTCGGTCAACATCTTAATGGAATCTTCCCCAGGTGATGCGAAATGAAACAAAAATCAAATGTCCTAAGTTGAAGTCTAATCTGCATCTAATAATTAGGCTCCAATTTCCGACAACTGGGGAGTGTGAAGTATCCCTTCATTATGATTACTCCCAGATCCATTCGCGATGGACTGCGGAATCGTAGTACGCGAGTTCGTACTCCAGTCGCGCTATTACGTTCACTTTCGGGCAAATACCCTTAGGAAAGGTATGAAACCCCTTATCCTCCCAGCTATGGGGTAAATAGTACCACTACTGTTCTTCTAGGAGAATGGCTTTGGCATTAAATAACCTAAAAAGAGTTGATATGCCATTAAACAAAGAAACCAAACCAAACCAGATCCATTCTGATGCACGACAGTAATGTATTCTGAGTAAGACACTAAACTGCATCTGGTGGTAAGGGTCTAATTCTGGAGGAGGGTGAAGTACCCTTCTATGCTATTACTCCCAGGTCCACTCTGATTGAGCGGTAGTCACAGTTGGGATCCAGTTGGTCAAATAGATGTTTGAAAATTATTAATATAATTAGTCTGTCTGGGGATGACAATATATACGCTCCCCACTCAACCGAATTTCCTTCGGGTATTACTCTCAAAGTTAACAAATATATTTAACAAAATAAATGAAGTGTATACTTACGATAAAAAAAACAGGCCAAAAAGAACAACAATGAAAAAAACTCAAAAAGTTTGAATTTAAAAAATCAAAGTTTCGATTTTCGGAAGTTAGAAGTTAACCTTTCAAGATGAATATATTTATGTTTTTTTTTTTTAAATAAAATTTAATTAAATTTAGGTAGTGGTTTGATTTACAAAAAGCTAACGTCGCCAGTTTGCAGAAAAGCTAATGAGACAGTATTTGCTGAAAATAATCATGAAAGCGATCCACGATACAATCGCTTATGAAATTAAGAAAAAAATGAAAGAAAAAAGAAAGTAGCTATTAAACTGTCCAGTGTTTCCGTATGTCGTGCACAAGTGTTCATCGGATTTTCTGGTCATGGTAATTCAATTCACAATATAATTCTTCTACTAAAAAAAAGAGAGAAAAGAAAATGTACAGCTATCAAAAAGAAGTTATGGATTTTATTCTGCTTTCCTTTCTAATAAACTGTTTCATTTTTAAACAATCGACTTAAAAGTAAATTAGCTGACCCTATTTGAAAAAAAAAAGACAAAAACAATTGCTTTCCTTGTCAAGTTATTAACCAAGTGAATCTGTTACATACAGGGTGGAACGATAAAGTTGTCGCCCTAGAAAAGACGACATAATTCCATTTCCGTTTAATGAAAACCGGTTTTCTTTTTTTTTTGTTGCTGACCATCAACTAGTTGGTCAGTTGTGTACAAATCCCAAGAGCGATAGGAGCCGTCTATCATGTCTGAAAGTGACACAATGTCAACGAGCGAGATCGGAGATGCACCGCTGTACAACTTACGCTCTCTACCGATCCAAGCTGGACCATTGCTAGTCCCCTCAAAATGTAAATCTGGATTGCCACGAATAACAGGAACGTGCCCAGGGTGATGAAAACAAGTTTCCGGCTACAGTTACGGTCTTTGGTGTGGTTTCAAGTGAGGGCCACATCATGCCACCTCACATCTTCGAGGTCGGCTTGAAAGTCAACACCAAAGTGTACCTGAATGTGGTGAAGAGTGCGGTGATCCCCTGGTACAATCAGGTGGCCGGTGGCAGACCCTGGGTGTGGCAGCAGGTCTCGGCGCTGGCCCACAAGTCCAAAGAGACCCAGGCTTGGTTTCAGATGGAGTGCTACGACTTTGAACCTTTCTCTCACTGGCCCCCCTCCTACCCCGACTTGAAAATAAAGCTGTAGTGTTGTATTTTGGCCTTTGACCCGGCCAAAAATGCCATTCCAAGGTAATGCACCGGAAGGAAGTGACACATTCTAATGGCAGTTATGAGAGGAAATCGCGTGGGCGGAAATTGGCTGATGAAATGGGACGGGGTAAAAAATTCCCATGGTACACTCATAGACTGACGCACCGGAAGACAGTGACCTGTGAACTGCATGACAGTTATTTCCGCTTGATGACGATCAAACATGCGATTTCAAAGATCGAGTGGGCGATCGAGTGGGCGTTAAACTATTATATAACTCAGTCAAGACAGAAGTCAAGACAGTTACAGTTCCAGTTGGAGCTCGGACGGAGTTATAGACGAGATGTGGTAGGGAAAGCCACACTAGGCCGAAGGGGCTTGGGGCCCTGATGAGTTGGGGTCCAGAGAAGATGCTGATAAGATGCAGTAAAGAAAGCCATCACTCAGCAGAGTGGGCCTCTGGGCCTCCGGTTGAGCATCAGGAGAACAAGAAAGACACAACGCTGACGGCCATAAGAGTGGGGGTCAAGATATTGCAGTTTCTGTTCGGTCACCAACTCCCTCTCACACGCAAACCTTGAATAACCTTTTCGAACCATTACAATAAATTGAGAGGTATATGTTTTGTTAAAGAAGTCTTCCTGCCTCTTTATTATTGAGTCGTTATGATGTTGTAGATGACGATATAATAGTAGTGTTGTTTTCTTCAGGACGACAATTTTATCGTTCCACCCTGTATTTAAAGTGAGAAGAAGCAGTTGTTTCGGCAATATTTTGTATTTGTTTTGGCAATATAATTATTGGAAAAAGTTGGGCTCACACAAAAAGACATACATCGTGATTTGATTTTTCGCTTAATGGTATATCGACCTTCGTGGGCACCTCTGGTGGTGTAACGGTTAGCAAGCTAGACTAGCAAACCTATACGAGTGAGTTCGAGTCTCATTGGGCGCCCCATTCATTCAGCCTTGTGCCACATCAAAGCAAAAAGCTTTGTAAATTACTATATCGACCTTCGTGAGTGATTTAATTTTAAAGCCATCTTTGTTGAAGGACAGTAGTGCCATCATTTAACTCATAGCTGCAGGCCTTTACGCCCCACTCAAATTTTTGTATATTTACATTTGTGTCTTAAATAAAACCTTTCAAAATTTTCCCAAGAGAATTAGTTCATCCAATTACATCCCATCCCTAACCGTTTTATTTTGATAGAACGTTAATTTTCTTTAAAAGATACCGAATGATTTTTGCCAAATATTTGGTTATGTTGAAGTTTAAAAAAAAACTACATCACCGATATATATTTATGCAATGTTCTTTTTGCCTATAGAAATTTTACTATTCTATTTTTTGTTATAGAATTTCAATGCTTCAGGGTTTAATGATAGATAATACCTAATAATAAGTTGGCTAATGTCCCACGAGTAAAATCCCGATATCTTTTCTTTCAACGAATATTAATTTTTAAATAAAAAAATGGTTGACTTGTACATATTTATAGATTATATATATATATATATATATATATATATATTCGGTAAGGCAAAAATGTAAACAAACGAAAGCTACTACATAATGGCTTATAATTCCCGAGCTGACGTGGTTCGCTTGTTGGCTGAGCGGTATGAAACTAAATCTAACGTAAAATTAGGCGGGTTTCGATACCAGCTTCAAGCGTCCTAGGTGTCTAGTCACACTGAAGAGTTGAGATACAACAGCACAGTCTGTTTGTGGATGACAATATTGATATTGAAAAATTGTTAATTTCTTGAAATGATTTTCTAAACGTTTCTCATTGGCTTAGTGGGTAGAGTGGGTTCAATCCCAGATTGCGTCATACAAAAGATTTTAAAAATGGTACTTGATACCTACTTGCTTAATACTCGGCAATATTAGATACGTATCAAGGGTAAAGTGGAGCAATCCTGGGAAAGGAGTAGTAGCTATTGAAAAGGGAGCCTTCAGGTCGCCAACTTTACTTTTTACTTACAAGAATATTCCTATGCAATGATTTTATGTCAAGTCTGGCAAAAGATTTGTTAGTCTTGTTTTTGTTATTTACTTTTTTTGAGTCAAATATATATTTAAAATGATTTATATATTATATATTTTAATTTAAAGACCTATCAAATTTCGTGGGTTATTTAATGCAAGCCATCGTTATAGAAGGACAGTAGCTGCCTCCCACCAGACAGGACCTGACACAAGGTCAATGATTATAGTGGTGATTTAGGGGAGGGGAAGGTCAGGAACGAGCCGAGACTCGAACCCTGCTGGTCTGCGCTGCTCATCGACCCACTAAGTGCAATGTGGGTCTAATGAGGCAAGCAGTATCACGAATCCGGGCACGTATGCCGGGTTAAAACTTGAACTAGACAGCAAGGTCTAGTGTTATACATAGGGGACAAAGGTGTCAATGTAGCAGCTCGCCGACTCGAAGGTGGATCAGCCGAAGCTGTGGGCCTTGTCAGCCTCGAATCTGCCATTGATTTTGATACGCCATTTTATCCCATAGCTGGTGGGATAAGTGGGTTCATGTCTTTACCAAGGGTATTAGGGGACAAAGGTGTCAATGCTGCAGCACGCCGACTCGAAGGTGGTCCAGCCAAAGCTGTGGGCCTTGTCAGCCTCGAATCTGCCATTGATTTCGATACGCCGTTTTAACCCATAGCTGGTGGGATAAGTGGGTTCATGTCTTTACCAAGGGTATTAGGGGACAAAGGTGTCAATGCTGCAGCACGCCGACTCGAAGGTGGTCCAGCCGAAGCTGTGGGCCTTGTCAGCCTCGAATCTGCCATTGATTTTGATACGCCGTTTTAACCCATAGCTGGTGGGATAAGTGGGTTCATGTCTTTACCAAGGGTATTAGGGGACAAAGGTGTCAATGCTGCAGCACGCCGACTCGAAGGTGGTCCAGCCGAAGCTGTGGGCCTTGTCAGCCTCGAATCTACCATTGATTTCGATACGCCATTTTAACCCATAGCTGGTGGGATAAGTGGGTTCATGTCTTTACCAAGGGTATTAGGGGACAAAGGTGTCAATGCTGCAGCACGCCGACTCGAAGGTGGTCCAGCCAAAGCTGTGGGCCTTGTCAGCCTCGAATCTGCCATTGATTTTGATACGCCGTTTTAACCCATAGCTGGTGGGATAAGTGGGTTCATGTCTTTACCAAGGGTATTAGGGGACAAAGGTGTCAATGCTGCAGCACGCCGACTCGAAGGTGGTCCAGCCGAAGCTGTGGGCCTTGTCAGCCTCGAATCTGCCATTGATTTCGATACGCCATTTTAACCCATAGCTGGTGGGATAAGTGGGTTCATATCTTTACCAAGGGTATTAGGGGACAAAGGTGTCAATGTTGCAGCACGCCGACTCGAAGGTGGTCCAGCCGAAGCTGTGGGCCTTATCAGCCTCGAATCTGCCATTGATTTCGATACCCCGTTTTAACCCATAGCAGGTGGGATAAGTGGGTTCATGTCTTTACCAAGGGTATTAGCTGAGTTGATAAGGTTTTTATACCTTTACTAAGGGTATTAAAACGTAAGGGAATATAATAACGTGATTAGGATTCGAACTACAAGGTCACAGTCCAGTATGCGACACACTAAACCACGGGGTCGCATTCACTCTTTTTCTCTCTCTCTCTCTCTCTCTATATATATATAAGCATGTTTAAGTAAATAATATAGACACTTTTTGTCTATATGATTTTATTAAGATCCTTTCAAGTTTCCTGATAAGTGTCTTGGTTTCAGGTTAGAATTGGTGGATGAATTTACCAAAATTGTCCCAAGCGCTTTCGGAACTTTCATAGGCCACCATCTTCATACATGCAAGCAACCCCTGATGATGGCCTATGAAAGGTCCGAAAGCGCTAGGGACAATTTTGGTAAATTCATCCATCAATTCCAACCTGAAACCAAGACACCTATCAGGTAACTTGAAAGGATTTAATAAAATTATATAGACAAAATGTGTCTTTATAATTTAATCAAACATGCTTAAATGAAAGACTGCTGCTCAACTCTACACACACACACACACATATATATATATATATATATATATTGTATAATATGAATTAAGTCTATGAATAGACTTAAAAGGATCTATCCATAGAGAATATATGGTATTGATATATTCAAAAAGAGTGCTCAATACACGGCTATTATTATATGGGAATATATAAATCTATATAAAAATATAGCAAAAAAATCCCAGATGTAGAGCAAATATATCAATAATATCAGATAAAACTTTATAGGTAAGATCCATTATAAATTTATTTCAACAATTCTTTTTTTAAAAGGATTACCTTCTTTAGATGTAATACAAGGTTGATAACTTAATACTTATAACGAAGCCTTATATAACAGCGGTTTCCACAAAAAACAAAAACAAAAAAGAAACTCGATTATTTAAACCTTAATGAAATTAATACAACACCATACATAATAACTATAGAATGAATGTCATCCGTAACAATAATAATACTTATAAAAATAAAAATAAACAAACAAAAAAATAATATGTTTTAACCTTTCTGCAAACTTTCCAATATTAATATAGGAAAATTTGAAAAAAGATTAATTGATAAGCACTTTAAGAAAGACAACGCTTTAAGTAAAATTTTCAATAGAAACACTTTGAAAATTAGTTATTCATGCACTTACAATATCTCCAAAATAATTTATAACCACGATGAAAAATTATAGGATAACATAAATTTGAGAAATAAGGAAACACATAAACTCCCTTGTAATTGTAGAATTAAAATGGAATGCCCAATGGATGGAAATTGTGAACTAGATAATGTAGATTACCAGGCATTTATTTTCCCAAAGGAAGCTCATTTGAATGAAAATGTATACTCCGTAAAATGGAAATTCAGGCACTATAAAGATACTCAATCATTTAATGACCCCGTACTTAGGAACCAAACTGCCTAATCTGAATATCATTGGAAGCTAAAATACCAAGGATTAACACCATTAATAAAGTGGAAAATTATTTTTAAAATCCTCTTTGACAAGCTGTTTACATGGTAGACGTAATTATGCTAAGAAGAAAAAAATTGCATTTTGAAATATAAAGATAGTAAGAATTTATTAAATAGGAGAAATGAATTTATATTTAAATGTTGACGTAAAAATAAATAAGAATTATGAAAATAAATGTTAAATTTACATTTTAGCCCTGTCAAGAAAATAAATACATAACGGTAATATTACATACTTTTGTAAGGATCAATTTATTATTAATTATTATAATACTTTTCATATTATATTATTCTTAATGTAATATATTTTAGCTAAAAATTACACATAAATTTATGCCAAAACATTATGAGTTTTTATAAAAAAAACTTTCTTAATTAATTTAAATTAATGTTTCCTTAAGCGAATCAAATAGCATGGATATAGAATTTAAATTAAAATCAGATTAAATTTACATCGTTATCAGAGAAGTAATTCTTAATGATTTCTTTTGTTTTTAAAATATATATTACTCACAAAATTGTCATATAGATATCATCATTATCATCATGTCGTGCCGCTAGCACAGATAGCCCTGACCCTCTCTCGCCACTTTTCCCTCTCGTTCATCGCCTCTGGCAGGTCTTCAGGGCTACATTCCGTATCCTCACATAGCTGCTGTATGTATGTTTGTGCAGGTCGTCCTGCTTTTTCCCGGCCATATGTGGGGGGCCATAAGAGTACATCACCTATGAGCTCGTCCCTGCTTCTCCAGCTGTGTCCTGCATGTCTGGTTCGTCTAACTTGGATAGTTTTCGTGATAGGAGGCAGGTGCGCGGTTAATGAAGGCATATAGATATAATCATTCTAAATTTTTATTATTTGGCTAAATATTGTGATATTAACTGATTAATTCAGTGGATATGAATTCTCATAATATCCGATAACCTTAAAAATTTAGATAAACTTAGATGTAGCAATTAAATTACGTAATAATTACGCAAACATGTGACAATTATTTCCATAAACAATTAAATAAAGGAGCAGATTTGAATTAGGAAATAACTGGGATTAAGATAATATAATTAGGTTCTGGGAATTGAGTTTTTCATACATTAAAAAATATATAAAAAATATTAGAAAGTAGAGAAACTAACAAAAAGTTAAAGTGAAGTTTGCTTATAAATAAAAAAAGTTTGGTACTACACCGGACATTTGTGGGTCAATATCTAATTCATAATCTATTGGATGAATATATTTTATTAATATATATATATATATGTGCGTGTGTGTGTGTGTGTTTGTGTGTGTGTTGATTTGTATTTACGTGAATGTCTAACTTAATGTAAAATGTATTCCCTGGGATAGCGGTGATAAATCCATCAAACCTTGTGTTAACTGAAGAAGCAATCCTTTTAAATGATTGTTGAAATAAATTTATAATGGTTCTTATCGGTTAATTTTTACCTGTTATTACACACACACACACACACACACACACACACACACATATATATATATATATATATATATATATATATATATTGAACGGATGTATGTAAACAATAGTAATTCTGATTCATAACCGTTTAAAATTTACTTCGCAGCTAATATCTCCTCGTGGCTGAATGGTTAGAAGCTTTGGTTCGACGTTTGAGCCAACCGGGTTTCGATCCCAGTTACGGGAAGATACTATCTAGCCACACTGATGAGTTTTGATAGAACGAAACAGATCTGTCTGTGGATGACTATATATATATGTGTGTGTGTTGATTTGTATTTACGTGAATGTCTAACTTAATGTAAAATGTATTCCCTGGGATAGCGGTGATAAATCCATCAAACCTTGTGTTCTAACTGAAGAAGCAATCCTTTTAAACGATTGTTGAAATAAATTTATAATGGTTCTTATCGGTTAATTTTTACCTGTTATTACACACACACACATATATATGTGTGTGTGTGTGTGTGTGTGTGTGAGATAGAGAGAGAGAGAGTGGGGGAGAGATAGGGACCTTGTGTCAAATCCTGCTCATGCAGAGGGATGTATAAATATATACAGAGAGAGAGAGATAGAGAGAGAGAGAGAGAGTGTGTCCAGTGGTTTTTTTTATATATACATAGAGAAAAAGAGACTATCCCACTGACCTTAATGTATAAGGGTCTAACAGCTCACTAAAAGATGTAAACATTTAGATATTTTTTAAAAGTTCTGAGGCTTTATGCAGAACAAACCATGAGTTTTGGGTGAGTTGATAGCAGAAGGATAGTGCAGCAGAGTGCCATAGATTCTCTCAAACAACACTTCTCAGGTTTTGAATTTAAAGGTTTTTCTTCTCCTAGTCTAGTTGCCTTACTAAAGCTAAAGAACACAGTCTATCCTACTATTTATCCAATCAATGGGAGAAGAAGAGAAGAATTCATGCCTTTCTAAAAAGGATTAGCGCGATGTTAAACGCAAAGAGTCTCGACCAATCTAGTTAAGTTCTTTTCCTTGTAACCTCACAAGAGTATATATATATATATATATATATATATATATATATATATATATATATATATATATATATATGCTACAGCCCACTCAGCTGGGGCTGTAGAATACACTGACTGTACCTCTGCACACGTGTAAACCCCCACCGATCGAGTGCCCTGGATATGACACTAAACAATCTGACGGTGAGGTTTCAGTGATGCTGGAGCTTTAGGGAATGTGGAGCATCCTTTCATTGCCATCGCTCCTTGGTCGATTCTGGCCATATCTATGGGTTAAATAGAACTAATCTGTGTACTTATGCAAAACTAAATAACTTGAAATAGATCTGTTTTGATGTTTAAACTGCGTACTTATACTAAACTGAATTGTTTGATACAGAACTGTTTTTAAAATTGAAACTGTAATTACGCTAAACTGATTTGTTTGAATTAGGAGTGTTTGATTAAACTGAATAGTTCGAAATAGAAATGTTTTTGACCATTAGTCTGTGTACCCATGCTAAACTGAATTGTTTGAAATAGAACTGATTATTCGTATAAAAATGGGTTTGGCGTTAAATAACCTATAAAGGTTGATATGCCATAAAACCCAAACAACAAATTTAATGAAGTTATAGCCTTTAAACGTGTATTTAGTTTAGATCTCTAAAAAATCGGAAAAAATTGATATGCCCATATACATACATTAATCTATGTATGAAGCAGCTTTTTCCCTCGGGGGAAATTTTGTAATTTTTTTCTCTTAATGACATCGTCATCTACAGTGAATAGATGCATAAAGCCGGGTTATGCACGGCCAATTCGCTAGTATTTATTAATATTATAGAGAAATCATTGACTTTTATAAGTATATAAGCTATTGAATAAGTAATGTTGGCGACCTTAATCGAGAGTGACACAAAGGCTCCCTTTTCAATAGCTACTACACCGTGCTGTAGTGGAGGGCGCTACTCCATCTCCTGGATTGCTTCACTTTACCCTTGAGCCATACCTTGTAATGCTGAGTGTTAAGCAAGGCAGCATCAAGTACCATTGTTTGAATCTTTGGTATGACTCGACCGGGGATTGAACCTCGATTTCCCGGACCATTAGCGAACACTCTACTCATTAGACCAATGAAAGCACAGCCAACTTGAGCCGTGGAATACATCAACTGCATCTCTGCAAAGGGATAAGACTCACCACCTCCACAAACGAGTGTCCTGATTAAGACACTAAACAATCTGGGGATTAAGCATCAGTAATGCTGGAGCTTTGGGGAATGCGGAGAACTACTTCATTGCCATCGCTCCCAGGTCCACTCTGGCCAGGAGTGGTACTATTTACCAACCCCTCCGCTCGGGCAGGATATGACACAAGGTCAATTTTTAAGCGGAGTTTAACAGGTTTTAATTCAGAGTTTTCCTTCTCCTAGACTAGTTGCCTCACCAAGGCTGAAGAACCTAGTCCGTCCTACTATTTACCCATAGCTGGAGGGAGAATAAGGGGGTTCATACCTTTCCCAAGGGTATTTGCCTGAAAGTGAACGTAATAGCGCGATTGGAGTACGAACTCGCGTACTACGATTCCGCAGTTCATCGCTTTAACCATTACACCACGAGGACACCCCTGGCCAGGAGTGGTAGCACCTGATAAGTTCCTATCTATGGTCAAATAGAACTGTTTGACATTTAGACTGTGTGCAAACAAATCATTTACAGGAAATGGGATTATTTAAAATAGAACTTTGATCATTTAAATATCTGTAAGTAAATAATTGATGTTTAATTGAATCATTAGTGATAGATAACAATATTTGAAACCATTTAACTTTGTTGACTTATGCTAAATTGAATCGATGGAAATAGAACTGTTTGATCATTTAACTGTGTGTAAACAAATGAGTGATAGTTAATTGAATTGTTAGGGATACTTAGTAATAGTTGGAACCATTTAACTGTGTGCAAAATAGTTATTTAAATAAAAGTCTGCAGATAAATGAAATACTTTTGATATGTCCTGATAAATATAATCATAATTTTTATAATATAGTTGAATCATTCATACTTACATAAAATAAGCGTTGAGATAAAACCTGTAAGTAAAAATAAGTTTGATACAACCTATTGCCCCCTTCATATATATATATATATAGGGTTGAGCTTTCTAGCAAATGAAGTAATTGTGTTGCCATTAGCGTATATGCAAGGCTCTTCATATGAATCGAGCTCTCGGTAGCCGTTAAGTGGATATATATAAACAATAACAATTGTGATTCACAACAGTTTAAATTTACTTCGCTGGCGCTGGCTTCCTCATGGCTGAGTGGTAGAATCTTGGATAGGCGTTTGAGTCAACCAGGTTTTGATCCCAGCTTCGGAAATCTAGCCTGTGTAGCCACACTGATGAGTTATGATAGAACGAAACAGATCCTTCTGTGGATGACTATATATATATATATAATCATGATTTCAATGTAATAGGATCATAGATCGTTTTTAGATGCGTACATCGAAAATGTGAAAAAATATTTAAAAATGACAACACCTTTGGGTTGGTTACTTTGTTTAATGGCATATCGACCTTCATGGGTTATTTAATTCCAAAGCCATCCTTGTAGAAGAGCAGTAGTGTTACTATGGGGGAGGTGATAGAGTTGTTCATATATTACGTAATGGCGTTTCTCCGAAAGTGAACGTAATAGTGTTACCGGTGTTCGAATTCGCCACCCCCGATGTCACAGTCAAGCAGGTTAAACACTTTGCTCCGGATACTCCTCCGAAAATACTTTTGATATACTCTAACGTACCCCATGATTTTAATAATATTATGAAATAATATTATAAAAGTCTCTAAATAAAAAAACAACAACAACATTGGATACATTTTAATAATTTTAATAGTATAGCAGATTATCCTTTGATGCTTACATAAAATACGCTGAAGTAAAGGTCGGTAAAAAGTCGAAAATAGCTTTGATACATCTTAATAAATAATAATAAAACGAAAATATTTTGATATACTTTAATAAAAAAAAGAATCATAGACTATCTTTATCTCGATTGTCAAGTTAACAATTCTATCGATTAATACGGAAATATCTTTACTGTTCGAACTTTTCTTGATTTGTGAAAGAAAACGCGATTGTTTGGAAGAAGAAGACAGAAGACGCCATCATAGAGCAGCTTTTTCGTTTTAGAGGTATTAACACAGTTCCCAAGTTCCTTCTAGTGAGCCGATCTCAACGCCCCCCGAGGGAAGTGAGCAAATCGACTGTGTAAGTTCGACATATATTGAGAAGGAAATCAATGTGCCCTGGGCCCTAATTTCGGCCAAACTGAACACTCGAAAAGAGAGAAAAGCGGTTTTACGAAAAAAAAAAAAAAAAGGAAGAAAGATAAATAAAATAAAATAAAAATAAAATAACATAAAATAAGATAAAAATAAGATAAAATAAAAAAATAAATAAAAAGAAGCCGGCGGCGACGCAAAACAGACGTCATTGATTGCAAATGCACTAAAAAAAAAAAAAAAAAAAAAAGATCTTTAAACATTTCCCATCATATCAAGTCTATTTTACCCACCTTTCTTTTTCTTTTTTATCTCTTTTTCTTCGACCACAGCGTGCTTTCTCCGCCAACAACTAATTTCTAATTTTGCGGCATCGATTTCTCACTGGAAAAACGGGAAATATTTACTGGTGCAGAAATAAAAGTAGAGATGTTGTTGGCTAAGAAAAAAAAAGTGACTGAATTTGTGGGCGTTAATTGATAACATCGAAACAAGTAACACAATATATGCCGAATCGTATTTAAGTTGATCTGGCCATAAGAAAATAACCAGAACCATGTGCTTCCGGTTAACATCGAATCACCGAAGTTAAGTAGAGATGACCTTTAATATTATTTACTGTATGAACACTACGGTACATTATACCACCCACAGTGTAATGGTTGCCACCCACTATTGTTGAGTTCGATTGAGTACCCCATGACTTCTTTGTCTTTGATTCTTTCCTGGACATCATGCCGTCATGCCAATATATATATATAGTCATCCACAGACAGATCTGTTTCGTTCTATCAGAATTCATCAGTGTGGTTAGACATACTAGCTTCCCGTAGCCGGGATGGAAACCCGGTTGATTCAAACGCCAATCCAAGCTTCTAACCCTTCAGCCACAAGGAACCAGTAGGAGCGAAGTACATTTTAAACTGTTATGAATCGCAATTACTATTGTTTACATGCATCCGTTAAACGGCTACCGAGACCTCAACCTCAATTCATATATGAAGAGACTTGCAATAAACGCTAATGGCAACACGATTACTTCACTCGCTAGAGAGCTCAACCCTACGGGGATAGGGGAGTATATATATCTATATAGTTATCCACAGACAGATCTGTTTCGTTCTATCAGAACTCATCAGTGTGGCTAGACATACTAGCATATATATATATATATATATTCATCGGCAAGATACCAGATATATATATATATATATATATATATATTGGCATGATGGTTAGAGTGTTCGCCAATGGCCCGGGAGACCTGGGTTCAATCACAGTTCGAGTCATACCAAAGACTCAAAAAATGGTACTTGATGCCTCCTTGCTTAACACTCAGCATTATAAGGCACGGATCAGGGGTAAAGTGGAGCAATCCAGGGAAAGGGAGTAGCGCCCTTCCGTACACCTTGGTGTAGTAGCTATTGAAAAGGGATGCGTCGGGTCACCCTCGACTAACGTCGCCAACTTTACTTTATATATATATATACATGTATATATACATATATATATGATTAAAGAGTTAACAAGTGTAAAAAAAGGGCAAAAATTAGAAAAAATGCTCAACGCCAGTCAGCTGGGACTGCCCAATTTGCTGGGTCTGTAGAATACACTGACTTCGCTTAAATGCATGTGAGGGTTAAGGCTCTAATACCATAGCTTTGAGGAATGTCGAGTACCCTTTCACTGCCATTAATCCCACGTCCATTCTGACCCAGATTGGTAGTACCTATTAGGGTCCCATCTAGAGGTTGAATAGAACTGTTAAATCTGTTAATAAGGTTTATTACTATTTGTTTTTTTTAAAACCATACAGTTGTATGCAAATTGTTCATATTATATAGGGATCATTTAAATGGGCTCTAACAACTTCTTATATAATAAAGTTACCAACAAATTATTTGCTTACAAATCATATATACAGGGCGTGGAACAAAAGTTACGAATATTCTAGTATGATAATAAACAACTCTATTATAAAACAAGATTAATTTTGATTTAAAAAAATAAACGATAAAATAAGATTGACACAAAACAGTAAATTTACTCAATATGGCCGTTATTTTTTTCAATTATTGTATCAACACGCATTCGAAACGATTTACATGCCCTAAAAATAAATTCTTCTCACATTTTATTCCGTTCTCCTCAGTAACAGTCTTAAGCGAACCAATATTTGGATGGGAAGTTGCCTTTGTTTTGTTTTCCAAAACGCCCTATAAAGCGTAATCAAGGGGGTTAAAGTTTTGGCTTGATAGAAGCTATAAAGAAACTCCAATTATTTCGGAATTTTTTTTGGCTTTGTTCGGCGTTAAGGAAATCATAGATTCTTTGTCGGTTTTTTTCTACCCACTCATATTGGACTGTCCCAGCCAGTTGTGGCTGCAGAATTCACTGATTTCGTCTCTGCAGAGGGGTAAAACTCTTACAACTAAAGTCCTGGATATGACATTAAACAATCTGATGGCGAGGCTTCAGAAATGCTGGATCTTTGGGGAATGCAGAGTACCCCTTCATTACCATCGCTTCCAGGTCCACTCTGTCCCAGAGTGGTAGTATCTATCTCTGGGTCAAATAGACCAAAACTGTATAATTACGCTAAACTGAATTGTTTGAAATGAACTGTTTTTACATTTAACTGTGTTTTTAAACTGCTAAACCGAACTGTTTGAAATAAAACTTTATTGACATTTAACCGTGTGTAAACAAAAAACTACTTATGTTAAACTGAATAGTTTAAAATAGAACTGTTTTGACATTTAGACTGTGTACTTATGCTCAACGGATTTGTTTGAAATAGAACTTTGATATTTAACTGTGTGTAAACAAAAAACAAAAAAACAAAAAACAAAAAACAAACTATACTTATATTAAATTGAATTGTTTGAAACTTTTATCGAAATGACTTATTCGGCGTTAAATGAACCGAAAACGGTTGATACGCCGTAAAACCAACCAACCAACCAACCAACCAACCAATCATATTGGACTGAATTTTAATTAAAAAAAATGCTTGAATAATATAGCTAATCAAGAAAATTTATATTCATTGTTTTTTTTTTTCAAAACTGGACAAAACTGAAATAATCAGACTAAAAAAGCGTTTTCAAAATTATTTAATAGTTTGCTTTTCTACCATATATATATATATATATATATATATATATATATATATATATATATATATAAAGGATTTGGCATGAAATAGCCCAAATGGGTTTATGTGCCAGCAAACACGAACCAACCAACTGGCCGGCACGACTAGGTAGAACCTATAATAAGCTAGATCGAATTATACCTTCGTCGGTTGCCACATCAGTTTCGTATAGCTATCTTTAGAGGGAGAAAGCTACAGTAATCAGGGTAAAAAAATGAAGGAGGAGACAAATAAATATTGATGAATATCTCACAAAAGTTAAATATATGCACGTATTTTCTCCGTAACTCCTATCCATCATGTCCACGATAGAAGCAGCAGCTGAGTAACAAATCCAAAAAAATTCAAAAAAACTTACAACTGTCCTGTCGGCTGGGGCAGTAGAATATGCCGACTGCACCTCTGTTGGAGGATAAGACTCCCTCTATCACAAAGAGACTCCCTATTGACCGTGGGTGGTGACCGGTAATGCTTCAGAACAGGATCCTGGAGGCTGAGCATTCTTTGCCCTGGCACCGGAAGTGGTCACCGAAAGTGATCACGTGACTTGCAACATTCCACTTTGTTAGAATTCTTGTCGCCATTTTGATCTTTTATTCACAGAATCCAGTGTTGGAAATCCAACAGAATCCAGTGTTGGTAATCCACAAGATACGTCTTCCTGATCGAAATTTTAACCATCAACTATGACTATCTGGTTATTTGTCGAATGCCCCGCGTGCGTTCTAGTGTGACACAAGGTCTTTGTTAGTGTGGGAACCAGGAGCAGGACCGTAGCCCACACACGCCCGGTGGTTCCAAAAATGCTTGAGGTCCTATCGGCATTCACCTCAGGCGCCATGTAATAAACTTAGCTCCTCCGGAGAGGTTTAAGGCTTGGGTGACGGCCCATTGAGGCTCAAGTAATTACTACAGGAGCTGAGATACACCTGACCGGATCCGTGCATCAGATAAATACGGCCGGCCAGAGTGAGCCAGCGGATAGCTCAAAAGTTAAGTATCTGAGTGCTTGAGGATAGGTGCAAATGATTTCAAATTCTTTCAGTTCTAGTCTCTTATTAGGCAATTCTTACCGGAAGTACCTGCAGCTGTCAGGAAAGTTTATAAATAATAATAACGATCCTTTGTAAAGCTTATACCCAAGATAGTCCTTATTTGACCGGCTGCGTCCTTGGGTCACGGTTCGGTTGGGTATAGCTCTGCCTTGTTGTAGTCGGTTGAAACTGCCTGACGCAGGTTCCGGGGGCGCCCAGTAGTCGCGTTTCACGGGCTAGACCAACAGCTCCTCAAGGCTCAAGGGGTCGTCTCATTGGCCCTAAATCACCCTTGGCGGGGCTAGGTTTATCGCCTGGCGCCATTTTTAGAGGAATGCCGACGGGGCCCTGAAGCATGTATGGGCTACGATCCTACGACTGGTTTCTACCATAAAAAAAGGCTCTGTGCCGTATTCTGGTGTATGTGGGGCATCAGACAAATATCTATACGGAAGATAGTCCAACACACTTTGACTCTTACTTGGTTAGACTAGCGGTTGGAGAAACCCGATCCGATCAATCGGCTGGTCATGACAAACCATAGCATCTACTATCCCGACCTTATTCTTCAAATTGCACTTGTGGCAAACAAGAAAATATTTTATCTTAAAGGTCGATACTGCTATATGGATGCACTACTTGGACGCTAATTAAACGGCTGGAGAAGAAGCTAGACAGCAATTACACAAGAATGTTGCGGGCAATATTGAACAAGTCCTGGCGGCAACACCCCCACAAGGCACCAACTATACGACCACCTGCCTCCCATCACGAAAACTATCCAAGCTAGACGAACGAGACATGCAGGACACTGCTGGAGAAGCAAGGACGAGCTCATAAGTAATTTACTCCTATGGACCCCCTCATATGGCCAAGCAAAAGCGGGACGACCAGCTCGAATATACATACAGCAGCTATGTGAGGATACGGGATGTAGCCCTGAAGACCTGCCAGAGGCGATGAATGATTGGGAGAAGTGGAGAGAGAGGGTCAAGGATATCCGTGCTAGCGGCATGACATGATGATGATGATGATTAAATATAATTAGATTAGAAAAAATATTAGTGTTCGCAATATTTTAAACATTTTAATTGTGTTCAAACAAATGAATCATCTTGAGTAGATTTATAAATGTTAGATACCAATACTTGAAATTATCTAGTATCCTGGGTATGACACTAAATTGTATCTGATGGCGAGGCGTCAGTTTTGGAGTTTGGGAAATGTGGCGCACTCTTTCCTTAACTGATCCAATCGGCTGGGGCAGTAGAATACACCGACTGCATCTCTGCAGAGGAGTAAGACTCCCCTCCAAAAACGAGTGTCCTGGATACGACACAAAACAATTTGATGGTGAGTCTTCAGTAATGATGGAGCTTTGGGGAATGCGGAGTACCCCTTTATTGCCATCGCTCCCTCGTCCACTCTGGCCCGGAATGGTAGCACCTGATAGGGTCCCATCTATGGGTCAAATAGCACTTAACTGCGTACTTATGGCAAACTGAATTGTTTGAAATGAACTGTTTCGATATTAAAACTGCGTGCTCTTGCCTAACTGAGTTGTTTAAAATAAAACTGTTTTGACATTTAAACTCTGTACTTTGCTAATCTGAAATGTTTGAAATAAAACTGTTTATATGTATAAAAATAGATTTGGCATTAAATAGCCTACAATTGTTGATATGCCATAAAACCCAAGCAAACCAAATCATATATATTTAATACATATGTATAAACACCGGGTCATTGGCCTAATGAGTAGAGTGTTTGCTAGTGGTCCGGGAGACTGGGGTTCAATCCCGGGTCGAGCCATACCGAAGACTCAAAAATGGTACTTGATGCCGCGTTGCTTAACACTCAGCATTTTAAGGCAAGGGTATAGGATAAATTGGAGCAATCCAGGGAATGGAGTTGCCCCATCCCGTCCATACTGGTGTAGTAGCTATTGAAAAGGGAGCCTTTTGGTCTCCCTCGACTATGGTTGCCAGCTTTATTTACTTTTTATATATGTATAAAAAGGATTTTGCATTAAATAACCCTCAATGGTTGATATGCCATAAAACTAAAACAAACCAAATCATATATATTTAATATATATGTATTTGGCATTAAATGACCTACAATGGTTGATAAACTATAAAGCCAAACCAGAAATATTCCACTTAGAAATTGACCTTGAGTCATATCTGGTGGGGATGGGTGAAAACATATGCTGATTTTTTTTAAAAGGTCTTCTCACAGAGTGTAATAGCGAGTTAAGTTGGTGACTTTTGTTTCTGAGTTCGATCCTCAGTGGCTGTCATATGCTTCTAGCCCTTTCCTCGTCTGGCATTGCTCCGATTTCAGGACCAAATAAATCTATAAGTCTTTCAATTGTCTGCAGCCTAGATTTGTAACTTCAGTTATGCGCAGAAGGAAGTACAAGAGGGAGGTTAAATCTGGTGAAATACGCAGTGTTCACCATATCACGCCATGATGGCAACTGAAATATCATAACTGTTTCTGCTCAAATATACATCTCCCACACGCTCACCGCTGCTAGCGCTGACGCAATGGCAGTTTTAACGCTGGGAGTTCATTCTGCCAGTCTTTCTCGCCCACACCCTCTCTCTCTCTTTATATATATATATATATATATATATATATATATATATACATATATATATATGCCATTATCTATCTATCTATCTATCTATCTATCTATCTATGTGCATATATATATATGTATATATATGCCATTATCTATCTATCTATCTATCTATCTATCTATCTATGTGCATATATATATATGTATATATATGCCATTATCTATCTATCTATCTATCTATCTATGTGCATATATATATATATGTATATATATGCCATTATCTATCTATCTATCTATATATCTATCTATCTATCTATGTGCATATATATATATGTATATATATGCCATTATCTATCTATCTATCTATCTATCTATGTGCATATATATATATGTATATATATGCCATTATCTATCTATCTATCTATCTATCTATCTATCTATCTCAGGTTGTTCATATCTATCTATCTATCTATCTATCTATCTATCTATCTATCTATCTATCTCAGTTTGTTCATATCTATCTATCTATCTATCTATCTATCTATCTATCTATCTATCTATCTATCTCAGTCTGTTCATATCTATCTATCTATCTATCTACTTTTCCAATATCTAATTCTTTTTTTTTTTTTTTTTAGATCGTCAGCTAAGACAAAAATGTAATTTTTCAATACTCATTCTTCCTACCGTTTCTTCTCATGAATTCAACTGAATAATTCTTTTATTATTTTTTTTTGCGTTCATTTCTTTTAAATTTCAATATGGTTTTCTGTTTAAAGCTCCAGTTACCCCACGACGCTAAAAGAATGATACATATTTAGCTGTAAAAAATAAAAATGTTAAAAAAGATTAATCATTTATTTTTCTTTCATTTTTTCAACAAATATTTCATTATTCTTCGATTATTTTTTACAACGAATCTAATAGGGCATTGTCTGTCGTATGAAGCAATTCTATGTTTGCCTCGAGGCCCGCTGCCAAGTTATGATTAAATTATGAGGTTTTTTTTTTCAGTTTAGAAGAAAACTAAGTGAAAATAAAAATAATATAGCAGAAACGTCATTTTCGAAAAATTTTAAGCTGTGTTTTTTTCTTTCTTTTCGTTTAGGTTGCCTTCTTCCCGACCGGAGTCCATAAATATTTGAAAGGCGCGAAAAAAAAATTATTATTTTTATCACTCGGCTATTGAGTATTTTGCAAACATGTGGATGTATTTACTACATTGTTTGTGAAGAATGAAGAAAGACTGTAAAAGAAAACTGTGATCTCTATCCACATTGTCGTAAGGGCTTGGAATACGCTGATTGTAGCCCCTCAAAAAGGGGTGTCTTGGGTATGACCCTAAATCCTGGGTATGACGCTAAATTAGGGATGTGCTCAGTGGTTCTTCTTGAAATTACTCTGTTCCACTCTGACTCGGAGTGGTAGTACTTGTTAATGTCTAATTAGTGGGTCAGATAGATCTGTTTAAATATTATTCATATTCAATACAACGGTGTGCTAAAAAAACAAACAAAAAATACAAAACGAAAAAAACAACAACAACAAAAAACACAAAACGGAAACCAAAAACAAACAAAAAACACAAAACGAAAAAACAAAAAACAAAAACAAAAAACACAAACCGAAAAAACACAAAACAAAAAAAAAAACAACAACAAAAAACACAAAACAAAACAAAAAAACAAAAAACACCAAACGAAAAAAAAAAAAAAAAAACAAGAAAAAAAAACTAGAAAAAAGAAAGAAAGAATATTTTTAGAAATAACTATATAATAAAAGCGTTTTCACTCCCTCCCCCATAAATCAATCGAATTGATCTCCCTCGAAGATTCGAAACCCAGATTTTGGCTGAGAAAATTATTAGGAGTTTCTTTTTCGATTGGATTGATGCTTGGCTTTGTACTTTCATCTTGAATAAAATATCCACTGAAAAATATGAATGCTAAAATTTATTACAATATTCTGGAGAATGATAATGGAGACATTCGTTTTATAACCCCCCCCCAAAAAAAAATCAAAACCGACGAATACAGCTGAGAAGATTAAAGCGTCAACAATCGTAGACTACCAGCTTGGTCGTCTGCAGTAATATTTGACGTTTTACTTCTAATTGTTGTGAGTTCAACTGAACTTACAACCTCCAAGGTTAGTCTGCAAGGATATTTGACGTTTTACTCCTGGATGTGGCTTCCTCAAAACTCACGACCTCCAGGAGTAGTCTGCTCGGATATTTGTCATTATACTCCGGGATGTTATGGGTTCTACTGAACTCACACCTCTAGGAGTAGTCTACAAGGTAAATTGACGTTTTACTCTCGGATGTTGTGGGTTCAGCTAAACTCATAACTCCAGGAGTAGTCTTCTTGGATATCTGACGTTTTAATCTCCTCAGCTATATTTCCAGGTTATAATTCTAACCGGATATTTGGGACTTATAAAAATAATGTCTCAGTTGTCATTTTCTTAAATAATGAGATAGATTTAAAATTTCTAGATTTCAATAACTCTCTCTCTTTCTTTCTCTCTCTCTCTCTCTCTCTTATACATGCCCGCTTTCCACTTGATAACTAGGATTAGCGTCTCTGAATTAAAACTTGGTATCTACTGTAGAAGCCCACTTGTCTCTCAGGATTCTCAAGTCCAGAAAGACTTTTAAAAGCCCATTAGATAATTGGTATATGAATCAGTTTTGGTTATTTATTAGTCACGTGTTTTTATCAATATCTAGCAAAGCTACACGGCGATGCTCAGGCGGTCGGAATAAGATAACATATAACACTATTTTTATTGACTATTTGATTTTAAAGGCATGTCAAAGGGTTTAGGTTTATTTTTGCCCAGAGGTTAGGAAATAATTTCATATTTATATTTTTTTGGTTTTTGTTTTTTATATTTTTACATATGGTCCTATCGAAAACGAATAATTTTTAAACATCTCTTTGGTTCAAAGAAGCGACCCTAACAGGTACGACCACTCTGGGTTAGGATGGACCAAGGAGTAATCTGAACTTCACCACTAGACGCAGTTGAGTGTCATACCAAGTACACCCTATTTTAAGGTCTTAACTCTCTGATCCCAAACTAGAATGTCTTTCTCGAAGATAGCTGATTTATCAACATCTATGGACCACCATTTCACGGCTTCGGTGAATTAAATTGGCCGTTAACACTCCCACCTTTTATGGATGTCCATTCAATGACAAAGATGGCCGTACTGAACAAAAAAACTATATATCTGCTATTGATGTACGAACGCTTCTGGGCTCTGCAATATCTCTTAAATCCAAGAAAGCTTTTAAAAGCCCTTACATTGCGGGCACATAAATTGTTTTTGGATATTTGTTAGTCCCGTGTCTTCATCCATAATAATGATTATTTCACTAGGTCCGGTGAAACAAAAATAACAAATCAAATAATCTGGTTGACTGTAACATTCATGAGCATTTGACTCCTAATATGATATAACAGCCCTGATATATATATATATATATATATATATATATATATATATATATATATATATATATATATATATATGTGTGTGTGTGTGTGTGTGTGTGTGAGTGTGTGTGTGTGAGTGTGTGTGTGTATATATATATATATATATATATTGAAGTAAATAATGGAGTTTAATCCGACAATATGTGAAGAAAAATTGATAACAAGGTAATCCAAGTAGAAGGAGAAATTTATTGAGAAGCAAAGTCGACACTATAGCGTTTCGGTTTTAATGAACCATCATCAAGACTGTGAGGAATGATATTAGTAATGTTAAATCAACGATGGATGTTTAAAAGTACAAAATACCAAAACCTAGGGAAAATTTGTATAACAAGAAAAAGTTGGCCGTTTAATTAACTTTTTCTTGTTATACAAATTACACTACTCCTGATGATGATCAAAAGAGCGATCAAAAGCGCTTTGTTAAAAGATATGGGACAATTCCTTTACCACCAAGAACTCGAAAAATAACAAAGAGACTTGAACAAATAAAGTTAAAAAATAATAAATAAACCGTGTTCCATCGTCCTGAACAAACTTGCCTAAATATACACTCAATATATATATATATATATAGAGAGAGAGAGAGAGATAGAGAGAGAGAGAGAAATTGATAACAAGGTAATCCAAGAGGAAGAAGAGATTTATTTAGAAGCAGAGTTGACACTGCAGCGTTTCGGTTGTAATGAACCATCATCAGGGCTGTGAGGGATGATATTAGTGATGTTAAATCAACGATGGATGTTTAAAAGTACAAAATACGAAAACCTTGGGAAAATTTGTATAATAAAAAAAAGTTGGCCGTTCAATTAGTGAATCAGCGTTTGTTGTTTTAAATTACGTCATTTGACTTATGAGAAATATTGTATAGAATTTATGTTCCGTTTGTTTATTGAGAAAGATTTCGAATCAAAAGGGAGGAAGAAAAAAAGAAAAGAAAAAGAAAGACAAAAAGAAAAAGAGAAAGTATGGAATTATGACATATATGGAATATATTAACTAAGGAAGGAATATATTGTAGCTATTTAAAATGGATTTGCTCAAGTAAAGAGAAATAACTTAAAAGCCAGAGAGAGAGAGAGAGTGAGAGAGAGAGAGAGAGAGAGACAGACAGACAGACAGACAGACAGACAGAGTGAGAGAGAGAGAGAGAGTATTTAAAAAGTGTTGAGTTGTACTGGGTGTTTCAGGAAGAAATGTCATTTTGTCATCAAATAAAATGACCAATTCTCCTTATTTACCCAACCCCTTCGCTCGGGCAGGATATGACACAAGGTCAGTTTTTAAGTCAATTCTCGTTCAAATGATTACAAATTTTAACAGGATGTAAAGAATTAACGCAAAACTTATATCTAATGCACAAACCCCTTTTCTTTTCAACTGAATGTCATTTATATGGCAGAAAATAAAAGAACATAAACTCAAAATTCTATGTTTAAAGCAAACCAAGAACTTGGAGTTGTTAAAATCTGAGATTATTTGCTCGAGAATTTATTATGGATGGTTGGTTGGGTTTTATGGTATATCAACCTTTGTAGGTTATTTAATGCCAAATCTATCTTTATGCAAATTGCCAGTTCTATTAAAAAAAAATTCAGTTTAGCATGAGTACACAGTTTCATCATCTCATCATCTTGTCGTGCCATCAGCACGGATTCTCCAATGGTCCGGGAGACCTGGGTTCAATCTGAGGTCGCGTCATACCAAAGACTTTAAAAATGGTACTTGATATCTCCTTGCTTAACACTTGGTAATATAAGGTACGTATCAAGGGTAAAGTGGAGCAATTCAGGGAAAGGAATAGCGCCCTCCCCTACACCTCGGTGTAGTAGCTATCGAAAAGGAAGTACACAGTTAAATTATCAAAAAAATTCTATTTCAAGCTATTCTGTTTAGGTTGGTTGGTTGTTTGGATTTTCATGGCATATCAACCTTTGAAGGTTATTTAACGCCAAATCCATTTTAATGAAAATAGTTCTATTTCAAACAATTCAGTTTAGCATAAGTACGCAGTTGAAATGTAGGTAGAGTTTAATAGTGAAAAACATTTCTATTGCAAGCTATTTAGTTTAGTGAAACAGTTCTAATTCAGCTAATTCAGTTAAGTATAAGTACAGATTTTGTTTACACACCGTTAAATGTCAAAACGGTTCTATATTAATCAATTCAGTTTAGTGTAAGTACAGTTTCAACGTCAAAAACAGTTCCATTTCAAATAATTCAGTTTAGCATTAGCACGCAGTTAAATGTAAGTACGGTTTAATTGTGAAAAACATTTCTATTTCAAGCTATTCAGTTTAGTCAAACAATTCAGCTTAGCATTATGCCGTTAGTTCTATTTAACCCATACATCGGGCCCTATCAGGTGCTATCATTCCGAGTCAGAGTGGACCTGGGAGAAATGGCAATGAAGGCGTGCTCCGCATTCCCCAAAGCCTCAGCATTACTGGAACCTCACTATCAGATTGTTTAGTGTCATATTCAGGACACTCATAGGGGGGTCTTACCCCTCAGCACAGATGCAGCCAGTGTATTCTACAGCCCCAGCCTACTGGGCAAGAGAATTTATTAGAATACGTATTTGTATATATTTTTTCTGAAAACAGCCTTAAGTATAGAAGACGGTTACAATTAAGGAGAAAGAGCGTAAAAAAAGAAAGAAAACGGGTGTAAAGATCAAGGAATATATACATGAAAAAAAAAAAAATAGAGGGAAAATTATTAAGAAGAAAAATCAAAATGAATATCCAAAATCCCGGATAAAGAAGAAAACTTACAGGAAAGAAAAAAAAAAAAAAAAAAGGAAAATGAGAGAGAGAAGAAAAAAAGGAAATCTGTTCGACTTGGAGAATAACGTTAAAGAAAAGTTGAGGTTAAACTGTGTTTAAGGGAAAAGCTGCAAGATATTGAGCAGAAACCTCTGGAGATTTCCCTTGAAGTTTTCTTTTTTTTTTCTCTTTTTATTCTTAGTTTTTACTTTGAAGAAGGACAATGTCGATTATTGGATTTTTTCCCCGCTCTTTCTTTCGTATGTCTGAAGAAAATGTCGCTCTGAGCCAACGCTTCGAGCCTGTTGTCTTCTTACAGGAAATGGTTTTCCTATAAAGATCACCTTTCATATTCTCTCTCTCTCTTTATATATATATATATATATATATATATATATATATATATATATATATGCCATTATCTATCTATCTATCTATCTATCTATCTATCTATCCGTCTTTTCATATCTATCTATCTATCTATCTATCTATCTATCTATCTATTTCGGTCTTTTCATATCTATCTATCAATCTAGAAAGAAAGAAAGAATGAAAGAAAGAACTATGAGTGAAAAAACAACAACAAAAAAAAACAAAAAGAAAAAAACGAAGAAGAATAAAACAGACAAATAATTATAAAAAATGATGAATAATTATAAAAAGATTCTCTGGTACTTTGAAACAGATTACACAGTTCTTTTTTTCTTAACTGTGTCATCCGTTTCTATTTCTAACCACCAGAGATCTTTTTTATAATTCCTACCAATTTCTTTAATGATCTGTTAATTTTCTCACTACGTCTTTTAATTCATTGCTTTTTTTTACTTCTCGTATTTAATTAGTTCTTACTTTATTTTTATTCTAATTCAATTTTTAAAATTGTTAATAAAAATTATTTCTAATATAACGGTGACACTAATTTGCTTCCAATGGAGATCCAAAAAGTATGGAGTACTCCACCTTCATTACCATTACTCCAAGATTAGTCGTACCTGTGTGGGTTCTGTCTATGGATCAAATAGATCGCAAAGAATTATTTGTCTTCGGTAGGATTGTGTGTAAAAGAAATTTTTAAAGGAAAACCTACGCAAAAAAGTAAATATAAGCGTACAATGAACGTAATTCCCTAACCATAGGGCATATACTAACGTTATACAGGTTGACATGCCGTTAAAATCAATCAATCTACCAGTCAATTAATAAATCATGTGATATAACTATTACGATTGTCTCTCATACTTTAAATATTTCTTTACATATATTTTTAAATGAGGGGGAATCCGCTTGGCGCAGGAGCTAAAGTGCTGTACTGTAACCTCGAAGTAAGTGAGTTCGAACTCCTGTCGTTCTATTTAGCTCACTTTCGGACTAATACACCTAAGAAAGGTATGACACCCTTATCTCCATCGTTATAGGTTAAATAGAATGGCTTTGGCATTAAATAACCCACGAAGGTTAATGTGCCATTGAACCGACCAATCTCTGTTCCTTATTCTTCAGATTCCTATTTCCCCTGTTTTCTTATGAGCTTTTCTTCTTTGACCCACGATCACTTTTTACTTTATTCTTCATTTATAGATTAGGCCTCATAATTTCACCTCTTCTTCTTCTTCTTCTTCTTCTTCTTCTTCTATGCACCTTCCTTAAGTCCACTAATCTTCTTCTTCTTCTTCTTCTTCTTCTTCTTCTTCTTATTATTATTATTATTATTATTATTATTTGGTCACTTCTACTTCCTGCATTTACTTTTACTTCTCTTTCTATTAATTTCATATTTCTTTCCTTTTTTAAAATTTTTTTTAAAAGTTGCATTCTTTCCTTTTTCCCGTTTGTATGTCTTTAACAATTTTCTTTCGTCTTTCATTTTTATCTCTTCACTCCTGATTGTTCATTTTCTTCTTCTTTAACTGCTTAGTTCACAATTTCTTCTTATTGATTTTTTTTTCATCAATTTTCACCATTTTCCTCTTTTTCCTATTACATTCCATTCACCAAAAATAGGAACGCACTAATACAACCACCATCGTCGTCGTTGTCTCCTTTTTCCCGCCACTGATGAAACAAAACGGCGCGAATTGGAGCCTACCACGGAAAAAGTCGCCGCAACGGCGTCTGGCCTTACATAGCCGTCGGCGCCATTTTAACTCATTCACTCTTTACTCCCCAAGGGGACATAACTCCATGGGAAAGATGATCCGGGTCGGCAAAAGAGAAAGACCTTCGATTGGCTAACAACGGGCAAGGTTGAAGCAAGTCGCTTAGATTTCACTGGCCAGCCTTTTCACAGACTGGTTGGTAATGGTAGCTTCACACATTGACCCTTCTCCCGATCCCCTGGGGGTCATCTGCTCGAACTAAAAAGAAATATGAAGTTTAGAAAGCGGTAGGGGTCGGAGTTATGGCTGTTTGAAGCTGCTACATGCAAGAATTTGATGAAAGGAAGAAAAGCTTCAGGGTCGGTTTTTGGTGCTGCAGGGTAAGAGAGGCTTCCAATGAGGATGATGATGATGGTGATGATAGAGAGAGAGAGGGGGGAGAGAGAGAGTGAGAGAGAGAGAGAGAGAGAGAGAGAGAGAGAGAAAGTGAGAGGCGTTTTTCGTTTCTCTATAGACAAAGAATTTATGACAGGGGTCATTCTTCTAATGGATGTAGTTGCACACTCGTTGGAGGAATCAGAGGAAGACAAACGCAATTATTGTCACTCACTGCTATGGTTTATATTTTATTCATAAATACAATGGGTATTAGGTCAAAACCTTCACAGACATTAAAAAGCGCTTTTCATATATATATATATATATATATATATATATATATAATAAAATGGAATATTGTGAAAAAAAGAAGAAACGATATAAGATGTTATAATAATTGCAAATAATGTCTGAAAGAAAAAAATATTCTGAAGCATGCCGATAATAAAAAAAAAAGGATAATTGATTTTTAAGAGTAGAAATGGACAATGTCAGGAAATGGAATCGACGAATTAAATTCACATCGATCTGCCGTTATTTATAGTTTCACGTAATTGGTAGCAATACGTAGACGATGGTAAAAGAATAAAAGAATTCTTCACCACCGGAAACACAGCATATTTACTTAATCTAGTAGTTGATGCATCTTTCAAATAAATTACTTGTTTGGTTTGATTATTTGGTTTAATAGACATATCAATCTTTGTCGGGCATTCAAAGCCAAATTCTGTTTATATATATATATATATATATATGTGTGTGTGTGTGTGTGTATGTGTGTGTGGTGACATCAATAAGTTTCCAGACTTTTTTGTACAGGCATTCAAAATTGTCATAGACACTTGAAAATTCAGTATGTTATTGCTATACATCGTATGAGATGACTGACCAGTTCCTAGAATTTCAGGTTCAAATGAACAGCTACAGCAGCAATTAGAATACACCCTACTAAATGCTGATTGTCACAGCGAGTGAATTTCAAAAATGTAATCTAGATGTGAGGACACTTTAGAAGAACGATATGCAATAAAATTGTTTTAAACTTAGAAAAAATGCCACAGAAACGTATGGAATGCTTCAGAATGCTTTTGGATCATCTTGCATGAATCGATCATCAGTTTTTGAGTGGCATAAGAGACTCAAGGAAGTCAAGGAGTCTGTGAAGGATGATGAGAGGTGTGGGCGGAGTAAGGAAGTCAATACTGCAGAGTTGATTGGCCAAAGGGTTAGGGTTAGGGTTACTATGTTGAGGTTTTAAGGGAGTTCAGGAAGAGATTCCTTGGGAAGAGGCCAGCACTCTTCAAATCGGGTCAGTGGCATTTCCACGAGGACAATGCACCAATCCACAACTCCATCCTTGTCACAGACTATTTGAGCAAGATGGGCATCAATACAGTTCCTAACCCTCCCTATAGTCCAGACCTTTCTTCCTGTGACTTTTGATTATTCCATAAACTCAGAGGCTGTCGTTATAAGACAATTGAGGAGATGAAAGAGGCTGTGACGAAGGTCATTGACACGTTCACACAAGAGGACTTCCATAGGGCCTTCTAGAAGTTGTTGGAACGGTACAACAAGTGCATTGAAGCCAGAGGAGATTACTTCGAAGGGGACTAGAGTTTCATGTGTGTACTATCAATAAAAGTGCCCATACGGTAAAAGTCTGGAAACTTGTTTAATGATCCTCGTATATATATATATATATATATATATATATGATTTTTTAGTGAACAGTTTGTAGGTAAGATTATTTTAAAACCAGTTAGGGTTCATTTGTTTGCTCACACTTAAGTAGTTTCAAGTATTGCTATCTAATACGAATAATTCTTTTTAATATTTGTTTGCATATATTCAAAATGGTTTTAAATATTGTTATCTCAGTGCAATTGACTCTTAGCCGCCTCTTTTTAGAACCTTTAAGATAAAATATGGTAAAGTATTTGTTTGTCACTAGAGCAAATTAAGAAATACGGTCGAGACAATCATGTTGGTGTATAGTACTATTGTTATACTATCATGAAAAACATATTTTCTCTGGTCGTAACAATTCAGTTTCTTAGAGATATTAATTAGTACCAAAATCTCCTACCAAAATCTTAATGTATAGCAATCCATGAATAAGTACACCTAATATGAATATATAATAATATAATATACATTCATATAATATATATCATAATATAATATTCACGCACACACCTTCTGTTCATATCTATAAATTTCATTATATCGATCTATATATATTGTCATCCACAGACAGATTGTTTCGTTTTAACAGAATTCTTCAGTGTGGGTAGACACGTAGGACGCTCGAAGCCGGGATCGAAACCCGTCCAACTTTACGTTAGACTAAGTCTCCGACCACTCGGCCAACATGCGGACCACGTTGGCTAAGGGAATTTTTAAGGTACTTATGTAGCAACAACAGCAGCGTCCGTTTTTTTTACATTTTTATACCCTATCGGCTACCAGATCAATTCTTTCGAAGAGATTTGTATATATATATATATATATATATATATATATATATATATATATATATATGAGGAATATATGCAGAATATATCGACTGATTCTCTGGTACTACCCCTCTGGGTTATATCAGGACACTCGTTAGGAGGTTGGGGGTCTACCCTCTGCAGAGAAGCAGTCGATGTAATCTGCATATATATATATATATATATATATATATATATGCAGAATACATATATGCAGAATATATATATATATATGTGTGTGTGTGTGTGTGTGTGTGTCTGTGTGTCTGTGTGTACGTGTGCGTATATATATATATATATATATATATATATGTGTGTGTGTGTGTGTGTGTGTATATGCAGAATATATCCAGAATTCATAGACTGCTTCTCTGCAGAGGGTATACACCCCAACCTCCTAACGAGTGTCCTGATATAACCCAGAGGGGTCGTACCTGTTAGGGCCCCAGCCCCATCTATTCGTTAAAGAAATATTCGATCATTTTCTATACGTGAAACCATTTAACTGTGTGCAAATAAAACTATTAGCGTTTGATAGCAATACTTGAAACCATTTAAACTCTGTACAAATAAAACTATTAGCGTTTGATAACGATACTTGAAACCATTTAACTGTGTGCGAGCAAATGGAGTCGTGCTCGTTTAATATTGTTACCTATAAGCAATTCGTAAACAAATAATATGTATCTAATATATATGTATAAACAGGATTTGACGTTAAATAAGAATTGATATATGATAATACGCAAGCAAGCAAGCAGCCAATCAATCTAATAGATTTTTATATTCATTTCATGTTGTGCCAAATGATGCTGTTCTGGAATAAATTTTCAACCCATTGCAATATCGATTTTCTATCCGGAATAGCATCATTCCAACATAACATGATCCAAGCCATGAGCGTTACTGATCGTATCTAAAAAAAGAAATAGACATTAGTAATATGGAGATGTCATTAACCTTTGTTTAAGTTCTCTGACAGCTTAAAATGTGGGAGGTATTTCTGTCCCACCTTGTACAACAGAAATAATCAAATCCTTGAACATGGCTTTATAAAAAACTAAATTTTTTTTCAAGGATTGCTAAAGGTGTCCTTATTTTTGGTTAATACTGTATCGGCCCAGTGGATATATGAATAGAGTGTTTGCCAATGGCCCGGGAGATTGAGGTTCGATTCCAGGTCGATTCATACTAAAGACTCAAAAAATAGTACTTGATACTTCCTTGCTTAACAGTCAGCACTTTAAGGTACGTATTGAGGAGAAAGCGGGACAATCCAGGAAAAGGAGTGGTGCCCTCCCTGCACCTCGATGTAGTAGCTCTTGAAAAGGGAGCATTCGGTTCGCAAACTTTACTTTATATATATATATATATTAGGATAGCGTTTACGGTGCTTGTTAACCGTTGGTTATCCGTCAATGAGAATAATGGGTCAATGCGACAATTGGTGCAATCACTAGTCTGATCTCAAAAGTGAAAACCTGACTGTCACCATGGGCCATTGACTGTACCTCAGCTATCCTATCTTCGATATACATGCTCTATCACAGATAATGAGCACTCTTCATTCAAAGGTATAACTAAACAACGAACTCTTTATGTAAATATACCTATAAATAAAATACACACACACACACACACACACACACACACACACACACACACACACACACACACACACACACATATATATATATACAGATTTTTGTTAAAATAGAATAGGTTAATTTATTTACAAGATTTTAGTTGCTGAAGGTTTGGTGAGTCTTGTTAAAAATCTTTTTGATATATAATAATACAGACGATGACATTATATCCGGTTTTGACACCAACTTCTTGCCTATATCTTTTTGTTCCGGCTCTTTCTTTCTTTCTTTCTTTCTTTCTTTCTTTCAACGAGTTAAAATCCATTGAAAGAATATTTTTATAAAACTTTTTTCTCTTGATCGTGTGATGGCTATCTGAAATATCTATATCTTTTTGTTCCGGCTCTTTCTTTCTTTCTTTCTTTCTTTCAACGAGTTAAAATCCATTGAAAGAATATTTTTATAAACCTTTTTCTCTCTATCGTGTGATGGCTATCTGAAGAGGTTAGTTGGTCTTATTGAGTTGCCCGCTGAAATAAATGTATTATAGCCAAATGACGTTTTTTTTTACAATTATATGGTTTTGCTCTGCATGAAATTTATAAATTTATATATTTATCATCATACATTGAGCACTCCTGGAGATTTATAAGAATCCTCTTATATATTCTCAAACTGAATCCTTCCCCACCCATCTTTGGATATATATATATATATATATATATATATATATATATATATATATATATATGTTGAGCACTCTGGCGAAGGAATTTACGGCTGCCGCCTGCATAATGTAAAGCTCTTCAAACGAATCGAGCACTCTGGCATCCGATAGGGTATAAAATATAAACAACCAAACGCTGCTGCTGATGTTGCAACATAATACCTTATAATTCCTTAAGCTGACGTGGTACGCTTGTTGGCTGAGTGGTCTCATACTAAGTCTAACGTAATGTTGAGCGGGTTTCGATCCCAGTTTCAAGCGTCCTACATATCTAGCCACGCCGAAGAGTTGTGATATAACGAAACAGTCTGTCTGTGGATGACTGTATAAATATACGAGCAGAAATACCTGTGTTGACTGGGTTCAGAAAGAACCTTCAAAAATTGTACTCTAATTAATGTAAGTTATTGCTTGGATATTATTGGATGTTTTGGAGTGGAATATCTGCAATTTCTTATTGCCAGGCTTCGGCCCAAAAATTATAATATAGTCTAATATACTAATGAATTCTATACTCGGTCATCCTAATAAAAATATTATTAAAAATCATGTAGATTATTAATCTATAACCATTCTTGTGACTCAAAAGAAAGGAATGTCAGTTTTGGGTAAAAGAGTCGCTTCCTTTAAACCAGATATGATTGTCTTATTCTTTAGATCAATATTTTGGTTTATAAATTGAAGCAGCCGTCACATAGACTGTGGCTTCTGCATGTAATATGAAAGTAAATAAAAGCTTGGGGAAAATGATAAAGACGTACATATAGCAATGTTTATTCAAGTATCACAACAAACACTAATAATTAAAGATATATTAACATAGCAAGGAACATCTTCATTATATGGCGTTAAAACTGCTTGGTGGAAATGAGAATGGCTGAAGGGGCGTTTTCTATCCGCTCACTTTTTGGTGAGTTTCTGTTACTTGATAAGTAACTTCCTTCTAATTATTTATGATACTTAACAAATCAAGTATGACGCTGGTATGACGTATATGAATATATGTTTAAAAATACAGAAAGTAAAGCAATTAGAAAAGAAAAATGAAAAATAATTAAAACTCTGAAACATAGGGACTTATCAAATCAGTTAACACTTGAAATACGTGATTCAGAATTTTCCCCGGTTGCTAATAATCAATCGGTATACACTCCCAGATAAAGATTCTGACTTCTGGTAAACTTCAGCAATATGATTTAAATTTCATTAAAATCGGAAGTATTCAAATTTTCACCGGAGCTTTTGACCCCTTTAAACCTCGCCTAATTGAACTGGAAAGTAAATTTCATGCAGCCCATTGTCTTTCTGGTAAAATTTTATGTAAGAATACATATATTTCCTGACGCCCATTAGATATACAGACACACGCACACAGTCAGACGTCGAGCTTTATTACATATATATATATATATATATATATATATATATATAAACTTATATATATTCATATACATGTATGCTCATATATATATATACATATAAATATACATAGTCATCCACAGAATCATATTCTTTTGTACAGTTTCTGATTTGTGAATATACCATTTGGTATTATGGTTAAAATTTAATCGCTTGCTCTATTCCCCGTGGATTGTCTTTCCCACCCAGTCATGCCTAATCGTGTACTCTTTTATACTAGTTTACAGCATTCGCTTACTATATGATTACTCGTTTCTTCTTTTTTTTTTGCATAAACTACAATCGCTTTTCTGTTTGGTATTATCGATTTTAACTTCAACATAATTGGTCCTTATGGCGTTGTTTTATGCTTCAATAAGAAGAGATACAGTTTTTCTTTCAGAGCCATTATGATTTATGTTTCATAGCGAGTTTTTCGCTTGAAATATCTATATAGCTGCTTTTCTGTTTCCTAGTTTTTGGTGTATTTCTATCTGGACTTATGTTGCTAACGCTGGAATTGGTGGCTGTATTTAAGTTAAGTTATTTAATTTAATGGCATATCAACCCTTGATGCAAAATCTTTTATATAAATAGTTAGTAAGTTGGCCGACCATAGTTGACGACCCGTAGTTGAAGACGACCCTTTTTAATAGCTACTACACTCAGGTATAGGGGAGGACGCTTCTCTTTTCTTTGAATTGTTCTATTTACCCTTGACCCGTACCTTATAATGCTAAGTGTTAAGCAAGGAGGCATCAAGTACCATTTTTTGTGACTTTGGTATGACTCGACCTGGAATTGAACTCAGGTCTCCCGGACGATTGGCGAACACTCTACCAATGAGTCAAAATGTATGGAAGTAAATAATGGAAATAAATCGGACTGTATGAATAAAATAGAAAAACAAATGAATTCAAAAGTGATAAATTTATTATAAAGGAAAGTCAACGTTTAAACGTTTTCATTTTAAAACTTCATCAGGATTTTAAGATGGTGAAAAGTTTGGCTTGAACAGCGATGTTTTAACATCCATCGCTGTTCAAGCAACATTTTTGTTACTATTTATTATTTAAATGGTCCTAAATATTGCAATATAACTCTTATAATTATATTTCATATTACTGTTTTGTTTACATATTCTATTTAATATTAATTTTGTTTGCACATAGTTAAATGGTTTCAAGTGTTGCTATTTATTGTTTGCAGTCAAATAGTCTCAACAATAGCGAATGATTACATAGTTCTTTTCTTTTTTCAAAGCCCTTTGGGTATCATAATTATTTTTAGACCTTGAAAGTTTTTCACATCAGTTTTAGCTGATGGTTTTTCACTGGAGTCAGAGTGACAGCAAGTCTTCTCAAGTCTCCAGGATTCTTCTCAGTATTCTGGCCGTTCTCAATCATGCTGTAGTTTCGATGGTCTCCACTCGTCCGTCAACTTCGAAGTCCTCTAGTCCCTTTAGTAATCTTTTAGTTACTGTACCAAAAGCACCAATCAGTATTGGTATAATTGTCACCTGCATGTTCCACAGTTTTTTTCGATTATTATTATTATTATTATTATTATTGATTCCTTGAGTGTTTTTCACATCAGTTTTCGCTGATGGTTTTTCACTGGAGTTTGAGTGACAGCAAATCTCCTCAAGTCTCCAGGACTCTTCTTAGTATTCTGGCCGTTCTCAATAATGCTGTCGTTTGGATGGTCTCTACCTGTCTGCCAACTTCCAACTCCTCCAGTCCCTTTAGTAATCCTTTAGTTACTGTTCCAAACTCACCAATTACAATTGGTATAATTGTCACCTGCATGTTCCACATTTTTTTTTAATTCCCTAGCAAGGTCGAGGTACTTATCCTTCTTTTCACATTCTTTCAGTTTTATTCTGTGGTCAGTCGGGACAGCAAAGGCGATTATTTTGCAAGTTCTCTTTTTTTGTCGATTATTATTAAGTCTGGTCTTCTGGCCGAGATTGGGTGATCCGTGTGTATGTCGAAGTCCCATAGGAGTTTATTATTATTATTATTATTATTATTATTATTATTATTATTATTTGTCAATCTATCTATCTATCAATATATTTTATTTATCAATTCATTTTCTTAATCATCAACTTGCCTTCTTTTAACTTAAGATTATTTTAATAATTTCAATTAATTCATTAATTTTGATTGCATACTTTTTGTTTAAATGTTTGTTTATTTATTTGTTTATTTATTAATATTTTTTAATCTATCCACCCCAATCTTGTTCATATCTATCTATCTATCTATCTATCTATCTATATAAGTCTGTTCACACACACACACACACACACACACACACACACACACACACACACACACACACACACACACACACACACACATCTTCTGTTCATATCTATAAGTTTCATTCTTTCTATCTATCTATCTATCTATCTATCTTAGGGAAATCATAAATATAAACATTTAAAGCATAGTCATTTCTTTTATCGCTTCTCTCTCTCTCTCTTTCACCCCCATATATATATATATATATATATATATATATATATATATATATATATATATATAATTGATCAGTGAAGTGTAAAGTTTACAAAACTGTAAAGGCATTAACGTGTTTTACATCTGCATAGTTTGATCGAATAGCAACAATCCCAAGTCAATAGATGAAATAAAATTAACACCAAAATAAATAAATAAAATAAATAAATAAATGAATAAATAAAGTCCTCCCCCCTAAAAAAAAACTAAAAAACATTGTAAGAGAAAACTTTTCAAGTAGCAGAAACAACTGCTGCAAACACAGGATTTGAAAAATATATATCATCTTGATGGATGTAAAGTCATTTTCTGCTCACACATGTCAGCTGCGAGAAAAAACGAGACTCTGGTCAACTCTCGTGTCGGCGTCTGCTCTCCTGTTGAGCTGGCGAAGTAGGACACGAAGACGAGGCAGGTGACAATTCTAATTGGCGTTATTTTCAACTTGGCTTTCTTTATTGTTAGTGGCATTTTATTCATCTATTTATTTGTTTATTTGCATATAAAAAAACAAAAACAAAAGAGAAAAAGTAACAACAACAACAAAGAACCCACCCCGCAAAAGAAAAACAAAAGAAAAAGAAGAGAAAAATATATACAACAAGCAAAAAGCGAAAAAGAAAAGAAAAAGCGTCTTTGTTATCGGCTTTTTTCTTCCCATAATCCTTTGTATATTTCTTTTATTTTCATGTGTCTTTTTTCGTTCATTAACTTTTTTTTGTTTCTTTTTTGATGTTTTTTTTACTCATCCGGTACTTCAGTCTCGTTAAGCTGTTTACTTCTTTTTAATAATAATAATAATAATAATATATATATATATATATATATATATATATATATATATATATATATAAAGAGAGAGAAAGAGAGAGAGAGAGAGCCCATAAACAAGTGAATCCCTAAAACCGTTTTAAATAAAAACTTTGCTTTCTTCTAATCATACTATGTTACTATCTATTTTTTTGCTTGTGAAATATTATAAAATCGAAACGGATATAATAAGGTATTATTGATAACATAACTAATTACCACACTTCTTGAGCCACTTCGCCAATGGTCCGGGAGACCTGGGTTCAATCCGGGGTCGCGTCATACCAAAGACTTAAAATGGTACTCGATAACTCCTTACTTAACACTCGTTAATACTCGTACAGTCACCTACAACTTATATATATATATATATATATATGTAAGTAAGTTGGCGACCAGAGGGCTCTCTTTTCAATAGCAACTACACCGAAGTGTAGGGGAGGGCGCTACTCCTTTCCTTGGATTGCTCCATTTTACCCTCGATACGTACCTTATATTGCTGAGTGTTAAGCAAGGAGGTATCAAGTACCATTTTTTCAGTCTTTTGTATGAACCAACCTGGGATTGAACCCTGGTCTCCCGGACCATTGGCGAACTCTCTCTCTCTCTCTCTCTCTATATATATATATATATATATATATATATATAGAGAGAGAGAGAGAGAGAGTATTACCTATAAAAAAAGTACTGCCCAAAAATTTTATATAAAAGTTTGTTCTCTTCTAATCAAAAGATACCAGAATTTTTTTTCATGGAATATTTAAAAACCAACACGAATATTATAAGTCATTAAATTTTACTAAATCCTTTCTTTTTTCGAATGTTGACTTAATCATTTTAATAATAATGATGATATTGATAAAAAAAAATAGAAAGATAACAACAATTAACAAACCAGAATCCGTTGTAGAAAATGAGACGCACAAAATCGTTTGAGATTTTGAGATACAAACAGATCATCTAATCCCGGCTAGACGGCCAGACCTATTGATAGTCAGCAAAAAAAAAAGAAAATAAAAAACCTGCCGAATTGTGGAGTTTTCCGTCTCAGCTGACCATAGAATAAAACTGAAGGAAAGCCAAAAGAGATACCTAAAAGTCAGATTCTACTTTTTGGGGCGAATACAGCAACGAAAGCCAAAAGAGAGACCTAAAAGTCAGATTCTACTTTTTGGGGCGAATACAGCAACGAAAGCCAAAAGAGATACCTAAAAGTCAGATTCTACTTTTTTGGGGCGAATACAGCAACGAAAGCCAAAAGAGAGACCTAAAAGTCAGATTCTACTTTTTTGGGGCGAATACAGCAACGAAAGCCAAAAGAGAGACCTAAAAGTCAGATTCTACTTTTTTGGGGCGAATACAGCAACGAAAGCCAAAAGAGAGACCTAAAAGTCAGATTCTACTTTTTTTGGGCGAATACAGCAACGAAAGCCAAAAGAGAGACCTAAAAGTCAGATTCTACTTTTTTGGGGCGAATACAGCAACGAAAGCCAAAAGAGAGACCTAAAAGTTAGATTCTACTTTTTTGGGGCGAATACAGCAACGAAAGCCAAAAGAGAGACCTAAAAGTTAGATTCTACTTTTTTGGGGCGAATACAGCAACGAAAGCCAAAAGAGAGACCTAAAAGTCAGATTCTACTTTTTTGGGGCGAATACAGCAACGAAAGCCAAAAGAGAGACCTAAAAGTCAGATTCTACTTTTTTTGGGCGAATACAGCAACGAAAGCCAAAAGAGAGACCTAAAAGTCAGATTCTACTTTTTTGGGGCGAATACAGCAACGAAAGCCAAAAGAGAGACCTAAAAGTTAGATTCTACTTTTTTGGGGCGAATACAGCAACGAAAGCCAAAAGAGAGACCTAAAAGTTAGATTCTACTTTTTTGGGGCGAATACAGCAACGAAAGCCAAAAGAGAGACCTAAAAGTTAGATTCTACTTTTTTGGGGCGAATACAGCAACGAAAGCCAAAAGAGAGACCTAAAAGTTAGATTCTACTTTTTGGGGCGAATACAGCAACGAAAGCCAAAAGAGAGACCTAAAAGTTAGATTCTACTTTTTGGGGTGAATACAGCAAGCATTACTGACGACCAAATATGATGTTTTTTTTCAGACTGTTTACATATATTCATCAAACAGACTGCATCTCTTCTGAGGGGTAAGACTCCCCCAACCAGTGTCCTGGATATGACACTAAGCAGCCTGATGGTAAGGCTTCTGTAATTCAGGAGATTTGGGGAACGCCGAGTACCCTTTCATTGTCATCCTATGTACACTCTATGCTCAGAATGGTAGCACTTTGTAGGACCCTATCAATGGGTCGAATAGAACTGTTTGGCATTTAAACTGTGTAATTATGCTAAACTGAATTATTTGAAATAGAACTGTTTTACATTTAACTGTGTGTAAACAAATGACTTATGTTTAATAGAATTGTTAGTGATTCATAGCAATAATTGAAAACAATAAACCGTGTGTAAATAAATGATTAATAGTTAAAAGAATTATTCGTATTCAATAGAAATAAAACGAAACTTTAAATGTATGAAAAAAGGGCCTGGACGAGTTTAAAAAAAGTTATCTACAAAATGTGTTTACAAATCATATATTTTATATGTATGTATAAAAAGCATTTGGTATTAAATAACCTACAATGATTGATATGCTAAAAAATCCAACCAAACCAAATCATATATATTTAATATATATGTATGAAGAGGATTTGGCATTAAATAACTTACAAAGGTTAATATGCCATAAAACCCAAATAACTAAGCCAACCAACCATCAAACCATCATGTATTATTAATTTATTATCATTTACTTTTTTAGAGTTTATCTCATCCGTATTAGCTGATGGTTTTTCACTGGAGTTTGAGTGATAGCAAGTCTCCTCAAGTCTCCAGGAAATAAAATGAAACTTTAAATGTATGAAAAAAGGGCTTAGGCGCGTTTAAAAAGGTTATCTACAAAATGTGTTTACAAATCCTATATTTTATATGTATGTATAAAAAAGGATTTGGCATTAAATAACCAACAATGGTTGATATGTCGTAAAACCCAACCAAAACAAATCATATATATTTCATATATGTGTTTAAAGAGGATTTGTCCTTAAATAACCTACAATGGTTGATATGCCTTAAAACCCAGCCAAACCAAATCATATATATTTAATATATGTGTATAAAGTGGATTTGTTCTTAAATAACCTACAATGGTTGATATGCCATAAAACCAAGCCAAACCAAATCATATTTATTTCATATATGTGTATGAAGAGGATTTGTCCTTAAATAACCTACAATGGTTGATATGCCATAAAACCCAACCAAACCAAATCATATATATTTAATTAATATATATGTATTAAGAGGATTTGGCATTAAATAACATAGAATGGTTGATATGCCATAAAATCCAACCAAACCAAATCATATATGTTTCATATATGTGTATAAAGAGGATTTGTCCTTAAATAACCTACAATGGTTGATACGCCATAAAATCCAACCAAACAAAAATCATATATATTTAATTAATATATATGTATAAAAAGGATTTGTCATTAAATAACCTAAAATGGATGATATGCCATATATCCCAACCAAACCAAATCATATATATTTAATTAATAGATATGTATAAAGAGGATTTGTCCTTAAATAACCCACAATGGTTGATATGCCATAAAACCCAACCAAACCAAATCATATATATTTAATATATGTGTATAAAGTGGATTTGTTCTTAAATAACCTACAATGGTTGATATGCCATAAAACCAAGCCAAACCAAATCATATTTATTTCATATATGTGTATGAAGAGGATTTGTCCTTAAATAACCTACAATGGTTGATATGCCATAAAACCCAACCAAACCAAATCATATATATTTAATTAATATATATGTATAAAGAGGATTTGGCATTAAATAACATAGAATGGTTGATATGCCATAAAACCCAACCAAACCAAATCATATATGTTTCATATATGTGTATAAAGAGGATTTGTCCTTAAATAACCTACAATGGTTGATACGCCATAAAATCCAACCAAACAAAAATCATATATATTTAATTAATATATATGTATAAAAAGGATTTGTCATTAAATAACCTAAAATGGTTGATATGCCATATATCCCAACCAAACCAAATCATATATATTCAATTAATAGATATGTATAAAGAGGATTTGTCCTTAAATAACCCACAATGGTTGATATGCCATAAAACCCAACCAAACCAAATCATATATATTTAATATATGTGTATAAAGAGGATTTGTCCTTAAATAACCTACAATGGTTGATATGCCATAAAACCCACCAAATCAAATCATATATATTTAACATATGTGTTTAAAGAGAATTTGGTATTAAGTAACCTACAATGGTTGGTATGCCATAAAACCCAATCAAACCAAATCATATATATTTAATATATGTGTATAAAGAGGATTTGGCAATATATAATCAACAATGGTTTATATGCCATAAAACCAAATCAAACCATCTAAGAAAATGAGATTTGAAAAATTCACAGAGATTTTAAGATAAAAACGGATTCCTTAATTTTGACCCGAAGACCTTGTGTTAAGTTACAAAAAAAAAAAAAAGAAAAAAGAATTCACCCAGTAGAGTTTACAAAGTGTTTATAAAAGAAAGCAAAATGAGGAATAAAGAATTCAACCTTTGCCAGAGATCTTTAAAAGCCATGAAACATGAAGGTGACTGTAATACTAATTGGAAATGGAGGAGTCACCTTGGCTTAGTGGCTAAAGTGCTGGACTGAGATATCGTCGTAATGGAGTTCGAACTCCAGTTGACTATAACGTTCACGTTCGGTGTAATTATCTTAGGAAAAGCATGTAACCTCTTGTCCTTTCAGTTATGGGTTCAATAGTTGCTCTACTGTTCTTCTTCAAATAAAATAACCCATGAGGGTTGATATGCCGTTAAAACAAAGAAACTAAATCAAACTAAACCAATTGTAGTTGGTGCGGTTGGAATAGTCCCCCAAGTCTTAGAACAAGTGTTAAGTATTCCTGAATTGTTACTCGCCTGTAGTGAGGATTGAACCAGCAACATCCTGATGATTGTCTCCTTAGAAGCTTAGGGAACCAACACCTATAATCGTTACGCCATGTGTGCTGCTGGATAAAAACCACCAAGCTTCGTCTCAAAAATTTAGACAACTGATATAATTATGTATAAAATACGATGTACATTATATGTAAACATTATATATATATATATATATATACCGAAACTGTGTTATCACCCTGGTTGGCGGCTGATGAGGGCAGGGTATCGCACGTGCTTTCACACGTTGTATGATGAAATATATATATATATATATACTTTAAGAAAAACAACAAAACCAGTCACATAGGATTATTAATTTATTTCCATCCTGTTACGCACTTTTGAAATTTCCAAAAACACGAAAAAAAATTAACAGGACTTCTTCAGATCTTTTAGATATATATATACATATATATATATATTGATTCAAACCCTCCACCAGCATCAAGATGCGATACAAGGTCAATTTTTAAGCAAAGTACACCTGATTTGAAATCAGTTCTCCTTTTCCAAGACTGGTTGCCATTACCAAGGCAAAAGGGCCCTTTTCCCTATTATTCATTCATAGTTTGAAATAAAAAGCCGATTCAAGTACATAAGTGCGAAGTGAAACAGCTTGATACAAGATTTGGATTATATATATATTTATATATATATATATATATATATTAACAGCAAGTCATTGTTTTATACCTGCTTAGTTAAAGGCCACGGGATATTTTACCCTGAACTCACTTTAAGGATTAGTATATATTTTTGTTGTTATCTTTAGCCCCCCAATGCTAAAATAAACCCCGAATGTCTGTCTTATACATCAATGATGTCTTAGTTGCTACACAATCCAACGATGAAATAAAACAACTTAAACAAACTCTAGAAAAAATTCAGTGCAAACAACCCTTTCGTAGACCTACTCGCCGACTCGTGTAACAATACCAAATTTAATACATCCTAATACAAAATTAACTCGTTATAACTACAATCAAGTCAATTATCTTAGTGTATGTCCTAAACATATAAAATACCCCTGATAAAAACTGAATCCATAGACCCTTTTACATCTCTTCATCTAAAATAATATTTTTCAAAGAACTCTGAAGTTAACAATAATATTCCTAATAAATTAGTCGACCATAAAAAAACCCCTCTATTTTCATGTCATCCACCACAACAACAACAATAACAACAACACTATTAATTTATTTTATAGGAATCAAATGCACAAAAAATTATAAATTTGCTGAATAAGCAATAACCAACATTGTACCTAGGTATACTAATTAGATCACCAACATTATACTCAGACACACTTGACCTAATGAATACCTGAAACAAATTTAACAGGTCATCCAATTCACCAAATTTAAAACATCAAATCTCATAGTTAAAAATAATACAAATTTCCCCTAAATCCTATCTCAATCAAACAAATGTAATTTACAAATTCAACTGTTTATTTTGGAAGTGTCCTTTAAACAACGCCATGTAGACTCCTTGGAGCCACATTGACCTTACAACAATCACCATTTCTGATCGCCTAATATAGCATATTTCTTATATTTTAGTTTGGTTAGGGTTAGTTTGATGCTATATCCGTATTTACCAACCCCTCCGCTCGGGCAGGATATGACACAAGGTCAATTTTAAGCAGAGTTTAACAGGTTTGAATTCAGGCTTTTCCTAGACTAGTTACCTCACCAAGGCTGAAGAACCCAGTCTGCCCGACATAAGTGGAGGGAGAATAATTGGATTCATACCTTTCCCAAAGGTATTAGTACTATTTGAAATGCAATCTGTCTCGTCCAGGATTCGAACTCGAGTCGCCCTGTCCATTTCCTACGACGATAACCGTTACACCACGGGCACCTCCTCATTGATGGTATATCGACCATTGTAGGTTACTTAATGCCAAATAAATTTTATACATATATAATAGATATATGATTTCTAAATACATTTTGTCGATAACAACGAGCTTGAACTCATTTTTTTCACACAGTTAAATGGTTTCATTTATTTCTATCAAATACAAATAAATCTATTTACTATTAATCATTTGTTGCCCAGTCGACTGGAGCTGTAGAATACACCGACTGCACCTCTGCAGAGGGGTAAGATCCCCCCAAATGAGTGTGCTGGATATGATACCAAACAATCCGATGGTAAGGGTCCCGTGATGCTGCAGCTTTGGGGAATGTGGAGTACTCCTTCATTGGCAACGCTCCCCGGTCCACTCAGGCCTGGAGTGGTAGCTCTTGATAGGGCCCTATCTATAGGTTTAATAGAACTAATCTGCGTACTTATGCTAAACTGAATTGTTTGAAATAGAACTGTTTTTGACATTGAAAATGTACTTACGCAAAACTGAATTGTTTAATATGGAACTGTTTTGACATTTAACTGTGTGTAAACAAAATCTCTGCTTATACTGAACTGAATTAGCTGAATTAGAGCTGTTTGACTAAATTGAATAGCTTGAAATAGAAATGTTCTGTGTACTCGTGCTAAACTGAATTGTTTGAAATAGAACTGATTATTTGTATAAAATAGATTTGGCATTAAATAACCTACAAAGGTTGACATGCCATAAAACCCAAACAACCAACTATTAATCATTTTTTTCACTCAGCTTAATGTTTTCATGTATTGCTATGTATCATTACACACAGTTAAGTGTAAAAACAGTTCTATTTCAAACAATTCAGTTTAGCACAGTTTAAATGTAAAACAGTTCTATTTGACCCATAGATAGGACCCTATCAGGTGCTACCACTCCGGGCTAGAATGGACATGGGAGCAATGAGAGTGAGAGGTGTACTCCACATTCCCCAAAGCTCCAGCATTACAGGAGCCTCACCATCAGATTGTTTTGTGTCATAATCAGGACATTCGTTTTTGAGGCGGGTGTCTTATCCCTCTGCAGAGATACAGTCAGTGTAGTCTACAGCCCCAGTTGATTGGGTCACTTTCTTATACTCGTACCTGCAAAACAGAGATCTTTTCGTGCTTATTTCATTTTCCGTCGGAATGATACTATTCCAGATAAAGTTCACTTGCACCTAACTGGTGACAGTTTTAAATGTAGGAGGTATTTCTGTTGCATCATTTACCAGTAAAAAGTGTCTATATATTGTTGTCCATTTGATGAATAATCGACAAAGTATGGCTATTTATAAATAAAAATAAAGTGCACTTTAAGATTTTGAGACTATCTACCAGCGATATTACCAATGTTTTTATGCTCATAGGTTTGCCATGGTTTGTTATTGACAGATGAAGGATCGTATGGATAATCTAATCTATTTGATAAAATAAAACAGGATTTCTTCAAAGGTGTAGCTGTGTCAGTACTACTGTATGGTTGCACCACTTGGATTTTAAAGAAACATCAAGAGAAAAAAATAGATTGGAACTACACGTGCAGATTTGACAAGTAATGGAAGCAGCACTCTACAAAACAGCAGCTGTTCGGCCACTTACCTCCCATCTCGTAAATCATCCAAGTAAGACGAGCAAGACATGCAGAACTTTCCTCAAGTAGTAAAGATGAACATTTTAGTGACATTCTCTTGTGGATTCTGACTCACCAGTGTTGGCCGACCAACAAAAACATAGATTCATAAGCTCCGTGCAGACGAGTTACCAAGTGCGATGGCCGATAGGGATGGATAGACCGAGACAGTCCAAAGAGTACATGTAGTCCACATGCCTCGATGATGAGGATGAAAACCAGGACGGATGATAGATAAAGTATTGGTTCGAAATTGCTTCTGAGAGAAATAATCTGGAGGTCCCAGGTTCAATTCCCCCTACAGGTAAGATAAAAATTGATACTTACTGTTGCTTAGCACTTGCACCTGGTCAAGGTTAACGGAATCTGAATTTGAGTTCGATATAATTCACTTGAAGAAGGCCAAAGGGCACATCGGTCGAGACGTTGTAAGTGTAACAGTGAAGATAGAGAAAGCTATCCGAATATTAAACGTGATAAAAACTATTATACATTGTGTAACGTGTGGTGGTATAGAAAAATTACTGAGATAAAATAGGAAAAAAAGGTCATTTTTTTTTTAAATTGTAGGTTAAAATGTTAAACTTTAACCATTATTATCTGAATACTATCATTATCCTTTTTGATCAGCAAATATGTTGGTGCGTATAGGGGTAAGGGTAGAAATACAAACGAAAGGTGTCATGTCAACCAAACTGAGACGATCTGGCAACGTGTTTATCAGAGTCAAAGTCTGAATTTTTTATGAGAAATGACAATCCAAAGACTAAATCTATTTACCACTGGTTTAGAGTATCACGATGTATTCTGCCCCCTTTTTTTGTGTGTGAACAAGATTTTCCTTTGATTTATCCATACTCCTCTTTATTTTATTTTATTTTATTTTTATGGCATTCTTTCAGTCTATTTAAATCCATAAACATGTGGAGTCTGTTTCATGAAGGAATATATTTTATGAAATTACTAAAATGAATTTTTAAAAAATCCCAAAAAACAAAAACGAGTGAATGGAATATTTTTGAAATATTGAAAGATTTGGCGTTAAAAGTACATGTAAGTTTTCCCTCTTTCTCTCACCTTTCTCTTTCTCTCACCTTTTCTCTCCCCCCATCTCTCTCATATATATATATATATATATATATATATATATATATATATATATATATATATATATATAATCATGCTGCTTTGAAAAAAGTAATAGGAATAGATAGCAGTATATATAATGTTTATACATCTGAATTTTGTGAATCTACAAGAAGTCGAATGATAAATTTATTCAAACGCTCCCACCACGCACACACATATATATAAATATATATATTTGATTATATATTTATGAATTGTAAAACTTATATATATATATATATATATATATATATATATATATATATATATATGTATATATATATGCTTTATGGCATATCAACTTTTGTAGGTTATTTAATGCCAAAACTATTCTTGTAGAAGACCACTACTTTATCCATAGCTGTTGGAATTAGAGGTTCGTATCAGATAGATATATATATAAAAAGTGAGACAAAGTGATACATATAGATAGACTGATATATATAGACTGATTATATATATATATATATATATATATATATATATATATATAAAACAAAAATGAAAAGACAAATGGGAATATTATTTTGTTGAAAGTCTATCTATCTATTTATCTATCTTAGTAAGTTAATATCTATCTATATATCTATCTAAGAGAGAGAGAGAGAGAGAGAGAGAGAGAGAGAGAGAGAGAGAGAGAGAGAGATTCTGTTCAAAGCAGGCAAAATATAATTAACTAGATTCTTCTGACTTTCGAAGATAAAAGATCGTTTTTTGAATGTTTTTCTTTAAAAATAAAAACTGACGAATTTAGTAAAAAGGAACTCTCACTTAAAATGCTAAGCATATCTATCTATCTATCTATCTATCTAGCTAGCTAGCTTGTTAGCTAGCTTGCTTGCTAGCTAGCTAGGCATTTTAACTTGACAGATTGGCGGAACACAATCAACCTACTTATTTTTGTTCTTGTTTAGTAGGAAGATAAGCTCTGTAAACGCCTTTATCAAATGGTTCACTTTATTCATGCTTGAATTTTATGGCTGGTGCAACACAATCTTCCTTCATTTAATAGTTTTGTGGAAGTAGCAGTGCTATGTAATCAAAAGTGAACTGCATTTTATTGATTGTTGACAAGGACACCGATGCAGACCAGCAGGAGTAAAAAAAAAAAAAATGATTCCTGATATTGGTCAATTGTTTAAGAAAATACAAAAAGGAAATTATTGAACAAAAAAAAGAAAAAAAAAGAAGTGCGAGGTGTGAAGATCCAGTTTTTAATCCCCAAATCACCTCTCCCGACCAACAGCCCACTTTTTTGACCCCCTGGATTTGAACCGGCACACCTGAGCATCAATTAATTAGTAATGATATGAAAATGGTTAAAAAAGAAAAAAAGGAAAAGAAGTGTGGGTCGTTGCAATAACTAATCGATAAAATATTTCAACGGTTCTTTTTGGTGATGGTCCCTTGACTACTTTGAAAGAAACAAAGGAAGCAAAAAAAGGTTAATTTTTTATAAAGTCATATTAGTAATAGTAATAAGTGTTTAATATTATTATTATTATTATTATTATTTGCTCCTTGAGACTTTTTCACATCAGCATTAGTTGATGGTCATTGAGTGACAGCAAATCTCCTTAAGTCTCCAGGACTCTTCTCAGTATTCTGGCCGTTCTCAATAATGTGGTTGTTTGGATAGTCTCCCCTCATCATCTTATTTCCAAGTCCTCTCGTCCTTTAATAATTCTTCTGTGACTGTACCAAAAGGACCAATTACAATTGATATAAACGTCACTTTCATGTTTCATAGTTTTTTCAATTCCCAAGCAAGGTCAAGGTATTTGTCTTTCTTTTCATTTTCTTTCAATTTTACTCAATGGTCAGTCCACAATTCTGCTTTTTTTTGTTGGTTATTATAAGGTCTGGTCATCTGGCTGAGATTAAGTGATTCGTTTGTTTGTCAAAATCCCAGAGGAGTTTATGTGTGTCATTCTCCGGGACTGATGTTGGGTTGTGCATATACCACTTGTTCGTATGGTCAAATTGAAATTTTTTGCACAATTTCCAATGGATCACTTTACCCGCCCAGTCGTGTCTAGTTTTATACTCTTTTGGGACTGATTTATTGCAGTCGCTTATAATATGATTGATGGTTTCGTCTTTATTACCACATTTGTTTCGTCTCTATTACCGCATTTGTCGTTTTGTTGCGTCTAATCTAATCTTGCTTTGATATGATTGCTTCTTATGGCGTTGTATTGAATTTAACACACCAGTTTTAACTAGTGGTCTTTCACAGGGACCTGAGTGACATCAAGTTTTCTTAGTTCTTCGAGACTCCTCTGAGTATTCTACCCGATTTCAGCAATGCTGTGGTTTGTATAGTTTCGATTCTACATTTGATTTCTAATTTCTCCTGGGGGTGTCCTCGTGGTGTAATGGTTAAAGCGACGGGCAGCGGAATCGTAGTACGCAAGTTCGTACTCCAGTCGCGCTATTACGTTCACTTTCGGGCAAATACCCTTGGGAAAGGTATGAACCCCCTTATCTTCCCAGCTATGGGTTGAATAGTGGCACTGCTGTTCTTCTGGGAGTGTGGCTTTGGCATTAAATAACCTCCAGAGGTTGATATGCCATTAAACATAGAAACCAAACTAATTTCTCCAGTCTTTTTTTTCAAGACCTTGGGGACCCTTCTAAGCGCACCAACTACAATTGGTATTGCTGTTATCGTCTTGTCAAATAACCTTTTTCAACTCCCTAGCAGGACCCACGTACTTTTTTTTATCATACTTTTTTTTTTTCTGAGATTCGCTGGTACAGCAAAATCCACAAGTTCTTTTTTTTCTTGTTAATTAACACTAGGTCTACTCCTGGGGTAACAGTCAGTGATCCGTTGAAAAAAAAACAGCAATAATAATAATAATAATAATAATGACAGCTGACAGCTGATTATGTTATAGCAATGATACCACTCACTTATCTACAGAGGAAATGCACAGGAGGCTAGAAATCCACAAAATCAAAAGTAAAAAATAAATATTTTATGTATGTGGATGATAACAAGATATTTTAAAAAGAAATAAAACAGAACTAGAGACTGATACAAACAATAAGAATATACAGTCAAGATGTAAGAATGGGATTTGGTACCGAAAAATGTGCTATGTTGATAATTATAAGATTATCGTCCCTAGGTGTAAGAAATCAAAATTAAGTTGAAAATTAGATAATAATAATAATAATAATAATAATAATAATAATAATTGAAAAAGCTGTGGAACATGAAAGTAACGATTGTGCCAATTGTGATTGCGTTAGGCACAATAACTAAGAACGGCCAGAATCCCGAGACGAGTCCTGGAGACTTGAGGAGACTTGCTGTCACTCAAACTCCAGTGAAAAACCATCAGCTAACACTGATGTGAAAAGCTCTAAAGGAGTAAATAATAATAATAATAATAATAAGAGGACGAATTGAGACCATCCAAGCTACAGCATTGTTGAGATCGGCCAGAACACTGAGAAGAGTCCTGGAGACTTGAGGAGACTTGCTGTCGCTCAAAATCAAGTGAAAGAACATCGGCCGATGCTGGTGTGAAAAATTGTCAAAGTAGTAGTAGTAGGAATAATAATAATAATAATAATCTCAGAAGAATGGAAATGCTTCTCGAAATCAAGCTCAGCAGCAGAAATCTCATCAAAGAGATAAACACAAGGCCACTCCCCCTTTATAAGAAATACAAGATTAGGCACGACTGTGTGGGAAAAACAATCGGTTGGGAATTATTCAGAAGATTAAAATTTGATCATGCTGATATACACCCTGGACAAAAATATAAGATCACCCTCAAAAGAAAAAGATTGTTTACAATTTTTAAATGATGAAAATCAGTTCTATGAAAGATTAGGCATAAATACAATTAAATTTAAGATATGAAGAAATTTCAGTTCACTTTTTATATGTATATTAGCATTTATGCTTAATTTTAAAATTTGTTTAGACATAAATATAAGACCAATGAGCAGAACTATAGAATATAAAGGCAATTTTTTAATTTAATATTTTGTAGATCCAACGTTAGCTTTGATAACCTCAAAAGTTCGTCTCAGCATATCATCAACTAGTTTCTGAAGTTGAATTGTAGGTATTTTTTCCCATGCGTCTAAGATTGAATTTTTAAGTTCAGAAATTGCTGAGTACTGTCGACCGCCTTCATAAACTCTTGCAACAATCAATCCCCACACATTTTCTAGAGGATTGAGGTCTGGAGAGCACGCTGTGTGACCAAGAAGTTTAATTTTTTTGTTCAAGCAAGTACTTCTTTGTTATTGATGCATTATTGATACCAGCATTATTTTGCTAAAAAATCCATTCTTCTCCACATAGATGACACCCTTCTTGTGTGAGAGATAAATCATTTAGCATCTTCACATAATCTGCTGCTTTTTGTCGACCACAGAGAAATTGTAATTTAAGTTTTCCTGAAGATGAGAAGCCCCCCCCCAGATCATAAAAGATCCTCCTCCACTATGCCTCGTTGAGTAATTCTCTTCTTGAAATTTTTTTGCGTACCGGTACATCCGAAAGCCATCTGGACCGTCTAAATTGAATTTCTTTTCGGCCGAGAAAACAACTTTTTGCTATTCTTTTGCACTCATGGTTTGATATTAACGTACATATTAAAGTCGTTTCTCTTTGTATTTCATTGTTAACCTTGGACGATGAAGTCTTTTCTTATGTTTAATTTTTTCGTTGTTTAAATGCCTTCAGATTGTTCTAGTACTGTAAGGAGTATTCACTAGAGATTTCAATATTTTTGATATTGACGAAGCTTTCTTTTTTACTTTGCGAGCAATTCTTCTCTTGAATTGTAGGGATACTTTTTCTAGCCTGCCAGTCGGTTTTCTTGTTCCATACTTATTTGGACTTTTCAAGTAATTGCAGATAACGGTTTTACTGCGTCCTAAGGCCTTCGAAATTTCTCTCTTAGATTTTCCGACTCTTTTTAGAGCTGTAATATTCTCTTTCCCAAATTCAGATAATTTAGTTCCTTTAGGCATGTTTTTAGTATTTTAAGTATTACAGTTTTAATAGCTTTTATATTACGTAGATTATATATAATAAATTTTTAAATAAAATCAAGTCCTTTTTTGCCTTAGTTTTTATTGGTGGTTTTATATTTATGTCAAAAATAATTTCTAAAATTTAGCATGAATGTTAATATACATATAAATATAAATTGAAATTTCTTCTTATTATAAATCTAAATATACCTTAACCTTATCTTTCATATATCTGATTTTTATCATTTAAATATTGTAAACAATATCTTTTTCTTAGTTTTTTAGGGTGGTTTTATATTTTTGTCCAGGGGTGTAAGCCCAAACTAGAATCTGTCCTAGACAATGAGATGAATAAATTTTTCTGGAATTTTGACATATAGACGGATCACCTAATCCCAGTCAGTAGACCTTAACTATTGATATTTCCAGGAAGCTGTGGAACATGAAGGTGACGGTGATGTTAATTGTAGTTGGTCTCCTTGGAACGGTTCACAAAGGCCAGATAAAGAGACTGGGTGAATTTGTGATCAGGGTTGAGATTATCTCGACTACAACACTGTTAAGATCAGCTAGGAAGCTTAGAAGAGTACTGAAGTTCTGAGGAGAATAACTGTCACTCATATTTAGGTGACGTCCACCTCATGTCAAATTAGTTCCAAAAACTCTTTATAAGAAGTAGGGGTTTTGAGGAAGAAGACGAAAGCGGGAAAGTAGACTGCAGTAAAAAACAAAACAAAACAAAACAAGAGTCAAGAGAAACAACAATAGTAGTGAAAATATGATATTTGGAGCCCTCGGAATTGTCTCGAAAAACTCGGAATAGAAAGTAGAGAACCAGATATCAGAGGAAGAAATTTAACTGTCCATATCACATTACTGCTGAGATTCACTACTCCTCATGGCAAACGTTTGGGAATTAGAACACCGACAAGATATTTACTTTGTTTTTTATTTATCAGTAAATAAACTAATAACAGATAAGCCACAAAACCATAATATTTAGGGAAAAATTATGGAATTCATATATAAAAAGCCAGCATGAATAATATAATGGCCGAGGGATTTCGTTTTATGCCTTTGGTTTTAGTTAGGCTGAGAACCTTTCGGCTCAGCACATGGGTTAGTTAGGTGCAAACTTGAGTGCAGGTGTTAACACGCGCGTGTGGAGGATGTGTCATTCATAGATGTCAAAATAAAAATCCGATAGAAAGGTTGACCAGTGGATGTGAATGACGTCATGCACCGGAAGCGCGCGTGCGGAGGATTTTGGGAATTCTGAGAAAGTCAGTTAGTTGAGTTGAGACTAGACACCGGACAAGAAGGGTCGACTTTCCGCTTGCTCGCGGAGGCCTTGGGCAGGTGGTGCACGTATTGGTGGGGGGGGGGCACATGAAAAAGCCAGAATAGAATGAATGTGTATCTCTCTCCTTATGTCGAAGAACCTTTAAACTCAAAAGTAATAAAAGGTTTCGTACCTGAACTAAGAAGTCGTAAGTGTTTTTCGTGTTTCGAGATTCCTATGTTCTATGTATATATATACGAACATTATAAACGTTTTGCGTACCGGTATGAATATGTCCATTTCACATATTCGTATCTGGCTATGGTACATTTCCTCAAGCTTTTATGACGGCCTTAATTCTTTCAAGCATAGATTTGACCAATTTGCAGGAATATTCTTTAGAATTGAGGTTCAGACTTTCCTGAATGGCAATTGATAGATCTTCTTTGGTGGATTGAGCCTTCTAATAAAGTATTTTCTTTATAAATTTCTAATTTAAATTGGATTTAGATCTGGACTGTTCGCTGGCCATGTCACTGATTTTATATGTCATTCTTGAGGGGAAAAAAGCTTTTATCTCCTTTATGCTGTGATAAGATGCGTTATTGTCCTGCAAAATGATTTTGTCCTTATCAAACCAATTTTCTTTTAATGGAAGGAGAAAATTATTTAGGATATCAACGTACACATGTGCATTGATTGTTGAGATAATAATTGCAAACTCTCCAGGTCCTTTAAATGACATGCAATCGTAGCTCATGAATGGCTTGGGAAATTTCCTTTTTTTATTTGCACGAAGCCACGCAAATGTTCCTTTAATTTCATCAACATTGGGTCATTCCATAATATATTTCTCTGCAGAGCTTGAAAAAAGATATACCAATAATTTAGATAATTCAATTGAGTTGAGGTATATTTTATGAAGATTGAATATTCAGCTATTAGAGAAAAATGTTTTGCGTCTTAATTGTTATTCTCTTATTTACTGCAAAATAAATTATAAAAAAAACCATAAGGGAACATCGACCAAGTGTGCTAATTCCATAACTTTTCCTTGAGGTAGTAGAATTTTAAGAAGAGTCATGGAAAACTACGTGAAATTTCTCTCGCTCAGACTTTTGATAATAATAATACTGAGACGCGTGGATATTCCATGGTTATTGACAATTGTGATATCCTTACTCTCTCACAGAAAACGTGTTTCTGAAAACTTCATATCATTTAGTAATTTAGTAATTTCTTCTATTCTCGTTCAATTTTTTTTATTGTATATGTTGAAACAATTCAAAATTTTATGTTTTGAGTTTTATGTTATAGATATAGAAATTATGTTATAAGATAGAGAAGTGTAAGTCACTGCATTAAACATAGAAAAGTTGTTTCTACAGATACTGTTGGTTGGTTGTTTTGTTTTACGGCGTTTCAAACCTTTACGGGTTATTTAACGCTGAATTAAGTCAGTTTGATTAAAGATTGCACGTTTCAAGATCTTCCTATCTTCAAATATGTATGAGCATAGTTTTTGTTTACATACAGTTAAATGTAAAAACTATTCTGCTTGAAGCAATTCAGTTTAGATTAGATTGGAGTAAAGTAAGTAAAGTTGGTGACCGTAGTCGAGGGTGAGCCGAAGGCTCTCTTTCCGATAGCTACTACACCAAGGTGTAGGGGAGGGCGCTATTCCTTTCCTTGGATTGCTCCACTTTTTCTTTGATCTTTACCTCATAATGCTGAGTGTTAAGCAAGGTAGCATCAAGTAACATTTTTGAGTCTTTGGTATGACTCGATCTGGGATTGAACCCAGGTCTCCTGAACCCATGTCTCAACTGAATTATTTAATATTTTTGTATTAGAAAGGAATACTTTGTATAGAATTGTAAAGTGTTTGCATTAATGATAATTACTTAAAAGTTAAAACTGTTTACAAACTGGCTCATTGGTCTGGGAGACTTGGGTTCAATCCCAGTTGCGTCATACCAAAGACTTTAAAAATGGTACTTGATACCTCCTTTCTTAACACTCAGCATTATAAGGTACATATCAAGGGTAAAGTGGAGCAATCCAGGGAAAGGAGTTGCGCCCTCCCCTACATCCCGGTGTAGAAGATATTGAAAAGGGAGCCTTCTGGTCGCCTTCGACTACGGGCGCCAACTTTACTTACATAAACCGGGCCATTGGCCTAATGAGTAGAGTGTTTGCCAATGGTCCTGGAGACCGGGGTTCAATCCCAGGTCAAATCACACCAAAGACTAAGAAAATGGTTCTTGATGGCTCATTGCTTCACTCTCAGCATTATAAGGTACGTATCAAGGGTAAGGTGGAGCAATCCAGGGAAAGGAGTAGCGCGCTCCCCTACATCCCGGTGTAGTAGCTATTGAAAAGGGAGCCTTCTGGTCGTCTTCAACTACGGTCGCCAACTTTACTTACTTAAACCGGGCCATTGGCCTAATGAGTAGAGTGTTCGCCAATGGTCCGGGAGACCTGGTTTCAATCCCAGGTCGCGTCATACCAAAGACTTTAAAAATCTTACTTGATAACTCCTTGCTTTACACTCAGCATTATAAGGTACGTATCAAGGGTAAAGTGGAGTAATCCAGGGAAAGGAGTAGCGCCCTCCCCCACATCCTGGTGTTGTAGCTATTGAAAAGGGGGCCTTCTGGTCGCCTTCGACTAAGTTTGCCAACTTACTTTTTTACAAACGATTATCATTATAAGTTACTTGAGCCTATATGATTATTAATATTCAGTTGGTTGGTTTGTTGGGTTTTATGGCATATCAACCTTTGTAGGTTATTTAACGCCAAATCCATTTTTATGTAAATAATCTGTTCTATTTAAAACAATTCAGTTTAGCATAAGTACACAGTTTAATGGTAAAAAACGTTTCCATTTCTAACTATTCAAGCAGTTGTATGTAACAATTCGGTTAAGTGTAAATACTGTTTTAATGTCGAAAAACAGTTCTATTTCAAATAATTCAGTTAAGCATAAGCACGCAGTTTTAAATGTAAGTATAGTTTAATTATAAAAGTCATTTCTATTTCAAACTATTCAGTTTTACTCAAACAATTTATTTTAGCATAAGTATGCTGTTAATTCTATTTAACCCATAGATAGGACCCTTATCAGGTGCCACCACTCCGGGCCAGAGTGGACCTGGGAGCGATGGCAATGAAGGGGTACTCCGCATTCCCCAAAGCTCCAGCACTGCTGGAACCTCACCATCAGATTGTTTAGTGTCCTATCCAGGACACTCGATAGGGTGGGGGTCTTACCCCTCTGCAGAGGTGCAGTCAGTGTATTCTACAGCCCCAGCCGACTGGGCAAATTAATATTTGATAGGAATGATTGATAACATACATGTAAAGTAATTGCATTATAAATTGTTACTTGAAGCTATAATTATTTACTAAGGATTGTATTATTAGTTAATTTAAATAATTTAAATAATTTAAAGCAAACAAATAACTATTATTAAATAGAAATAATTAAAGTTGATGGTTGGTTGGGTTTTTATGGCATATCAACCTTTGTTGGTTATTTAACGCCAAATCCATTTTTATGTATGCCCAGTCGCCTGGGGCTATAGAATACACCAACTGCTTCTCTGCAGAAGGGTAAGACCCTCCCATAACGAGTGTCCTGGATATGACACTAAACAATCTATGTAAGTACGGTTTAATTCTCAAAAATATTTCTATTTCAAGCAATTCAGTTTAATCAAACAGTTGAGTTTAGCATAAGTATGCTGTTAGTTCTATTTAACCCATAGATAGGACCCAATCATGTGCTATCACGCTGGCCCAGAGTGGACCTGGGAGTAATGGCAATGAAGGGGTGCTACGTATTCCCCAAGGCCCCAGCATTACTGGAACTTCACCATCAGATTTTTTAGTGTCATATCCAGGACACTCATGGGGGGGCATACTCCTCTGCAGAGGTGCAGTCAGTGTATTCTACAGCCCCAGCCGACTGGACAAAGAAATAATTACGTGAAACCATATAATTATTAATATTAGTAAGGAACACTTGAAATCGTGCAACTGTGAACAAATTATATGCATTTGATAGAAATATTTCATATAAAACTATAAATTTTTGAATTAAGAATAGTTACTTGAAGGTATAATTGATTACTAAAGATTATTGCAAGTTCCTTAAAATCATATAGCAATGTGCAAACAAATTACTACAATTGAATAGAAATAATTAGCTGAAACCATATAATTATTAGTATTAGATAGGAATACTTGAAACCATATAACTGTGTGCAAATTATTTATATTTGATAGAAATACTTGATATTATATAACTGTGTGCAAGTAAACAGCAATAACTTTGTTGAAATGGTAAAATTAAAGATTCAGTTTTGATATTTTTGATCAAACATCTTTCAAGATTTCAAAAGAAAAAAGAAAGAAAAAAAGAACAAACAAACAAACAAACAAACAAACAAATAAACTTGGTGTTATTAGTCATAAATGGTGCCTATCGTTGTCAGTTCATATTTTAACTAACATATCTGATAATCTTGACAGAAGTCACTAATGGGTGGAGTAATGGTTAGCAAGCTTTACTAGTAGACCTACACGAGGGAGGTCTAGTCTTATTGGGTGGCCCTTTCATATGGCCTTGTGCCACATCTAAGCAAAAACCTTAGTAAATTACCACTAAAGAATGACAGAAGACATTTTATAGAAGTTTCATTTGCTTACCTTTTTTTTTAACGGGGGCTTATATACAGAATTTAACAAAACGCAACAAGTTTTCGTTGGGACAAACAAAAACTATTTTTTTCTGTTTCAACTTTTATTTATAGTGCGATATATATTTTTTTTAATAATGAATATTCGTTTTTTGTAGTTGTTCTGTGAGTACCAGATGGTGTCATTCTCAAAAACCAAGGAAGTTTTCTTATTTGTAGCCTTTTCAGCTGCCAAAGTTCTTGGAGTTATATAAGGTGGTGGTGGTGAGGGGGGAGGGAATCGGGAAGGGTTCATAACGATGACGTTCTTTGTTTAATCGGTTTCATTTCCTTTTCTCATTTTTGCCTTTTTACTTCACCTCAACCCCCACACAAAAATAATGGATGGATATCTTTCTCCTTCGTTCCATCGATTTTCCGACTTATTTTTATTTCTCTTGAATCATTTTCTTTCTTTCTTTCTTTCTTTCTTTCTTTCTTTCTTTCTTTCTGCTTCAGCTGACTGCAAAGGAATTGTAAACTTTTATTGTTAAGTAGATGCTAACTGGCGTATATATATATATATATATATATATATATATATATATATATATATATATATATATATACACAGATAGTGAGTGTGTGTGTGTGTGTGTGTGTGTGTGTGTGTGTGTGTGTGTGTGTGTGTGTGTGTATATCTGGCTGCATCCGTTTGAAGGTGTATTTATTGCAAAGTATTTCTTTAGTGCTCGTAAAATAAATTTGGAATGAGAAGTTTTGCTTTCGACTTCGTATTCATTATATATATTTCTACATTTATATATCTAC